>JBBPBX010005359.1:46594-59688 GCA_038048925.1 Garcialebias charrua
CTACTACCTCATACATATACTGTGTACATTAACTCATACGCTGCTTTGCCACTTTGCAAATGTCAATGCTAGAAACCTTTAGTTTATTTTAGTTATACTTTTTATACTCTTTTTTATACTAGTATGCAAAAACTCAGGACAGTATTATGTTCATTAAATGTTTAATGTTTTAGTTTTAGAGTTGGTGTAAATTTTCATACTCTTATACCACTATGCAAAAAACTCAGGACAGTGTTAGTTTTACTATTTTATGCTTATGTCTATTATTATATGTTTCAGTGTTTCAATGTTTAGATGTTTACTGTTGCACCGAGGGACTGAGAGAAACGCAATTTCGGTCCTGTGTATGTCCTGTACAGTACATATTGCAGATCTGACAATAAAGTTGACTTTGACTTGACTTTTGACTTTGGTGTTGGTCCACTGTGTTTTCTGAGGTCCAAGGTCAATGCAGCATCTACCAAGAAGTTTTAGAGAACTTCCTGCTTCCTGCTGCTGACCAGCTTTATGGAGATGCCGATTTCATTTTCCAACAGGACTTGGCACCTGCACACAGTGCCAAAGCTACCAGTACCTGGTTTAAGGATCATGGTATCCCTGTTCTTAATTGGCCAGCAAACTCACCTGACCTTAACCCCATAGAAAATCTTTGAGGTATCATGAAAAGGAAGCTGTGATACACCAGAGCCAAAAATTCAGAAGAGCTGAAGACCACTATCAGAGCAATCTGGACTTTCAGAACACCTGAGCAGTTCCACAGACTGATCCACTCCACGCCACGTTGCATTGATTCAGTAATCCAGACAAAAGGAGCAACGACTAAGTATTGATGCTGTACATGTTCATACTTTACATGTTCATAGTTTTCATGTTCATAGATTTCAGTTGACCAACGCTTCTAAAAAAAAAAATTCATTGGTCTTAAGGAACATTCCGATTTTCTGAGATACTGAATTTGTGGTTTTCATTAGTTGTCAGTTATAATCATCAACATTAAAAGAAATGAACATTTGAAATATATCAGCCTGTGGGCAATTAATGAATATAATATAGAAGTCTCACTTTTTGAATGGAATTACTGAAATAAATAAACTTTTTCCAAAATATTCTAATTTTATGGCCAGCACTTATGTGAAAGCAGCTTCTCCTTCAAACTTTTTTGTTTCAAGTTGTTTTAATGGATTTAAAATAAGACACTTCCTGTCTCATTTTGTTGACAGAAAATTAAAATATTTTTTATTTGTGTTGAGTTCTAAAACTTTCAATAAAACTTCTACAGAAAATAAACGAGACTTTCTGACAAACTGAGCAGAAAAACTAAATAAGTTCAGTTTGTGTCCAGCTGCTCGTCTCTCAGGAAAAAAAACGTCAGTTTCTTTACTTCAAGCATTTTTCTATAATCGTAATAAAAAGTTTGTTTGTGAAAACATCTCAACTAAAATCAAGAGCTGAACGTCTGAAGCTTCATCAGATTCAAACCACTTGTTGAGTTTTACAGTGAAGCAACGATCTGAGACGAGACGAGAGACACAACCAAATATGGACAAAACACGCTGCGAGGACACACACACAGACTCAAACATACAGAGAGACAGACACACACACACACAGAGACACACAGAGACACACACACAAGAGACACATACACAGACTCAAACATAGAGAGAGACAGACACACAGAGAGACACACACACACACAGACAGAAACACACAGAGACACACATAGAGAGACACACAGAGACACACACACACAGACACATACAAACATATACAGAGACAGACACACACATACATAGACACACACAGAGACACACACACACAGAAACACACACATATGCACACACAGACACAGAGAGACACACACATACACAGAAAGACACACATATGCACACAAAGACACACACATACACACACACACACAGACACACACACACACATACACATACAGACACAGACACAGAGAGACACACATACACAGAAACACACACATATACACACAAAGACACACACATACACACACACACAGACACACACACAGACACACATACACATACTGTACAGACACACACACAGACACACACACACATACACATACAGACACACACACACATACACATACACACACACACACACAGACACACACACAGACACACACATACACATACAGACACACAGACACACACACAGACACACACACACATACACATACAGACACACACACACATACACATACAGACACACACACAGACACACACACACATACACATACAGACACACACACACTGAGGTTGTGGGTTTGAGTCCTGGTTTCAGAACTTTAGCACTTTGAGATTTTCATTAATGAAAAGTGCGTTATAAATTGAATTCATTATTATTATTAACTCGGTCAGGTTGTGGGTTTCCTCCTGCACCTCCTCTCAGGTGAAGCGGGTCAGGTCCTCCTCCTGTCTCCTCCTGCACCTCCTCTCAGGTGAAGCGGGTCAGGTCCTCCTCCTGTCTCCTCCTGCACCTCCTCTCAGGTGAAGCGGGTCAGGTCCTCCTCCTGTCTCCTCCTGCACCTCCTCTCAGGTGAAGCGGGTCAGGTCCTCCTCCTGTCTCCTCCTGCACCTCCTCTCAGGTGAAGCGGGTCAGGTCCTCCTCCTGTCTCCTCCTGCACCTCCTCTCAGGTGAAGCGGGTCAGGTCCTCCTCCTGTCTCCTCCTGCACCTCCTCTCAGGTGAAGCGGGTCAGGTCCTCCTCCTGTCTCCTCCTGCACCTCCTCTCAGGTGAAGCGGGTCAGGTCCTCCTCCTGTCTCCTCCTGCACCTCCTCTCAGGTGAAGCGGGTCAGGTCCTCCTCCTGTCTCCTCCTGCACCTCCTCTCAGGTGAAGCGGGTCAGGTCCTCCTCCTGTCTCCTCCTGCACCTCCTCTCAGGTGAAGCGGGTCAGGTCCTCCTCCTGTCTCCTCCTGCACCTCCTCTCAGGTGAAGCGGGTCAGGTCCTCCTCCTGTCTCCTCCTGCACCTCCTCTCAGGTGAAGCGGGTCAGGTCCTCCTCCTGTCTCCTCCTGCACCTCCTCTCAGGTGAAGCGGGTCAGGTCCTCCTCCTGTCTCCTCCTGCACCTCCTCTCAGGTGAAGCGGGTCAGGTCCTCCTCCTGTCTCCTCCTGCACCTCCTCTCAGGTGAAGCGGGTCAGGTCCTCCTCCTGTCTCCTCCTGCACCTCCTCTCAGGTGAAGCGGGTCAGGTCCTCCTCCTGTCTCCTCCTGCACCTCCTCTCAGGTGAAGCGGGTCAGGTCCTCCTCCTGTCTCCTCCTGCACCTCCTCTCAGGTGAAGCGGGTCAGGTCCTCCTCCTGTCTCCTCCTGCACCTCCTCTCAGGTGAAGCGGGTCAGGTCCTCCTCCTGTCTCCTCCTGCACCTCCTCTCAGGTGAAGCGGGTCAGGTCCTCCTCCTGTCTCCTCCTGCACCTCCTCTCAGGTGAAGCGGGTCAGGTCCTCCTCCTGTCTCCTCCTGCACCTCCTCTCAGGTGAAGCGGGTCAGGTCCTCCTCCTGTCTCCTCCTGCACCTCCTCTCAGGTGAAGCGGGTCAGGTCCTCCTCCTGTCTCCTCCTGCACCTCCTCTCAGGTGAAGCGGGTCAGGTCCTCCTCCTGTCTCCTCCTGCACCTCCTCTCAGGTGAAGCGGGTCAGGTCCTCCTCCTGTCTCCTCCTGCACCTCCTCTCAGGTGAAGCGGGTCAGGTCCTCCTCCTGTCTCCTCCTGCACCTCCTCTCAGGTGAAGCGGGTCAGGTCCTCCTCCTGTCTCCTCCTGCACCTCCTCTCAGGTGAAGCGGGTCAGGTCCTCCTCCTGTCTCCTCCTGCACCTCCTCTCAGGTGAAGCGGGTCAGGTCCTCCTCCTGTCTCCTCCTGCACCTCCTCTCAGGTGAAGCGGGTCAGGTCCTCCTCCTGTCTCCTCCTGCACCTCCTCTCAGGTGAAGCGGGTCAGGTCCTCCTCCTGTCTCCTCCTGCACCTCCTCTCAGGTGAAGCGGGTCAGGTCCTCCTCCTGTCTCCTCCTGCACCTCCTCTCAGGTGAAGCGGGTCAGGTCCTCCTCCTGTCTCCTCCTGCACCTCCTCTCAGGTGAAGCGGGTCAGGTCCTCCTCCTGTCTCCTCCTGCACCTCCTCTCAGGTGAAGCGGGTCAGGTCCTCCTCCTGTCTCCTCCTGCACCTCCTCTCAGGTGAAGCGGGTCAGGTCCTCCTCCTGTCTCCTCCTGCACCTCCTCTCAGGTGAAGCGGGTCAGGTCCTCCTCCTGTCTCCTCCTGCACCTCCTCTCAGGTGAAGCGGGTCAGGTCCTCCTCCTGTCTCCTCCTGCACCTCCTCTCAGGTGAAGCGGGTCAGGTCCTCCTCCTGTCTCCTCCTGCACCTCCTCTCAGGTGAAGCGGGTCAGGTCCTCCTCCTGTCTCCTCCTGCACCTCCTCTCAGGTGAAGCGGGTCAGGTCCTCCTCCTGTCTCCTCCTGCACCTCCTCTCAGGTGAAGCGGGTCAGGTCCTCCTCCTGTCTCCTCCTGCACCTCCTCTCAGGTGAAGCGGGTCAGGTCCTCCTCCTGTCTCCTCCTGCACCTCCTCTCAGGTGAAGCGGGTCAGGTCCTCCTCCTGTCTCCTCCTGCACCTCCTCTCAGGTGAAGCGGGTCAGGTCCTCCTCCTGTCTCCTCCTGCACCTCCTCTCAGGTGAAGCGGGTCAGGTCCTCCTCCTGTCTCCTCCTGCACCTCCTCTCAGGTGAAGCGGGTCAGGTCCTCCTCCTGTCTCCTCCTGCACCTCCTCTCAGGTGAAGCGGGTCAGGTCCTCCTCCTGTCTCCTCCTGCACCTCCTCTCAGGTGAAGCGGGTCAGGTCCTCCTCCTGTCTCCTCCTGCACCTCCTCTCAGGTGAAGCGGGTCAGGTCCTCCTCCTGTCTCCTCCTGCACCTCCTCTCAGGTGAAGCGGGTCAGGTCCTCCTCCTGTCTCCTCCTGCACCTCCTCTCAGGTGAAGCGGGTCAGGTCCTCCTCCTGTCTCCTCCTGCACCTCCTCTCAGGTGAAGCGGGTCAGGTCCTCCTCCTGTCTCCTCCTGCACCTCCTCTCAGGTGAAGCGGGTCAGGTCCTCCTCCTGTCTCCTCCTGCACCTCCTCTCAGGTGAAGCGGGTCAGGTCCTCCTCCTGTCTCCTCCTGCACCTCCTCTCAGGTGAAGCGGGTCAGGTCCTCCTCCTGTCTCCTCCTGCACCTCCTCTCAGGTGAAGCGGGTCAGGTCCTCCTCCTGTCTCCTCCTGCACCTCCTCTCAGGTGAAGCGGGTCAGGTCCTCCTCCTGTCTCCTCCTGCACCTCCTCTCAGGTGAAGCGGGTCAGGTCCTCCTCCTGTCTCCTCCTGCACCTCCTCTCAGGTGAAGCGGGTCAGGTCCTCCTCCTGTCTCCTCCTGCACCTCCTCTCAGGTGAAGCGGGTCAGGTCCTCCTCCTGTCTCCTCCTGCACCTCCTCTCAGGTGAAGCGGGTCAGGTCCTCCTCCTGTCTCCTCCTGCACCTCCTCTCAGGTGAAGCGGGTCAGGTCCTCCTCCTGTCTCCTCCTGCACCTCCTCTCAGGTGAAGCGGGTCAGGTCCTCCTCCTGTCTCCTCCTGCACCTCCTCTCAGGTGAAGCGGGTCAGGTCCTCCTCCTGTCTCCTCCTGCACCTCCTCTCAGGTGAAGCGGGTCAGGTCCTCCTCCTGTCTCCTCCTGCACCTCCTCTCAGGTGAAGCGGGTCAGGTCCTCCTCCTGTCTCCTCCTGCACCTCCTCTCAGGTGAAGCGGGTCAGGTCCTCCTCCTGTCTCCTCCTGCACCTCCTCTCAGGTGAAGCGGGTCAGGTCCTCCTCCTGTCTCCTCCTGCACCTCCTCTCAGGTGAAGCGGGTCAGGTCCTCCTCCTGTCTCCTCCTGCACCTCCTCTCAGGTGAAGCGGGTCAGGTCCTCCTCCTGTCTCCTCCTGCACCTCCTCTCAGGTGAAGCGGGTCAGGTCCTCCTCCTGTCTCCTCCTGCACCTCCTCTCAGGTGAAGCGTGTCAGGTCCTCCTCCTGTCTCCTCCTGCACCTCCTCTCAGGTGAAGCGGGTCAGGTCCTCCTCCTGTCTCCTCCTGCACCTCCTCTCAGGTGAAGCGGGTCAGGTCCTCCTCCTGTCTCCTCCTGCACCTCCTCTCAGGTGAAGCGGGTCAGGTCCTCCTCCTGTCTCCTCCTGCACCTCCTCTCAGGTGAAGCGGGTCAGGTCCTCCTCCTGTCTCCTCCTGCACCTCCTCTCAGGTGAAGCGGGTCAGGTCCTCCTCCTGTCTCCTCCTGCACCTCCTCTCAGGTGAAGCGGGTCAGGTCCTCCTCCTGTCTCCTCCTGCACCTCCTCTCAGGTGAAGCGGGTCAGGTCCTCCTCCTGTCTCCTCCTGCACCTCCTCTCAGGTGAAGCGGGTCAGGTCCTCCTCCTGTCTCCTCCTGCACCTCCTCTCAGGTGAAGCGGGTCAGGTCCTCCTCCTGTCTCCTCCTGCACCTCCTCTCAGGTGAAGCGGGTCAGGTCCTCCTCCTGTCTCCTCCTGCACCTCCTCTCAGGTGAAGCGGGTCAGGTCCTCCTCCTGTCTCCTCCTGCACCTCCTCTCAGGTGAAGCGGGTCAGGTCCTCCTCCTGTCTCCTCCTGCACCTCCTCTCAGGTGAAGCGGGTCAGGTCCTCCTCCTGTCTCCTCCTGCACCTCCTCTCAGGTGAAGCGGGTCAGGTCCTCCTCCTGTCTCCTCCTGCACCTCCTCTCAGGTGAAGCGGGTCAGGTCCTCCTCCTGTCTCCTCCTGCACCTCCTCTCAGGTGAAGCGGGTCAGGTCCTCCTCCTGTCTCCTCCTGCACCTCCTCTCAGGTGAAGCGGGTCAGGTCCTCCTCCTGTCTCCTCCTGCACCTCCTCTCAGGTGAAGCGGGTCAGGTCCTCCTCCTGTCTCCTCCTGCACCTCCTCTCAGGTGAAGCGGGTCAGGTCCTCCTCCTGTCTCCTCCTGCACCTCCTCTCAGGTGAAGCGGGTCAGGTCCTCCTCCTGTCTCCTCCTGCACCTCCTCTCAGGTGAAGCGGGTCAGGTCCTCCTCCTGTCTCCTCCTGCACCTCCTCTCAGGTGAAGCGGGTCAGGTCCTCCTCCTGTCTCCTCCTGCACCTCCTCTCAGGTGAAGCGGGTCAGGTCCTCCTCCTGTCTCCTCCTGCACCTCCTCTCAGGTGAAGCGGGTCAGGTCCTCCTCCTGTCTCCTCCTGCACCTCCTCTCAGGTGAAGCGGGTCAGGTCCTCCTCCTGTCTCCTCCTGCACCTCCTCTCAGGTGAAGCGGGTCAGGTCCTCCTCCTGTCTCCTCCTGCACCTCCTCTCAGGTGAAGCGGGTCAGGTCCTCCTCCTGTCTCCTCCTGCACCTCCTCTCAGGTGAAGCGGGTCAGGTCCTCCTCCTGTCTCCTCCTGCACCTCCTCTCAGGTGAAGCGGGTCAGGTCCTCCTCCTGTCTCCTCCTGCACCTCCTCTCAGGTGAAGCGGGTCAGGTCCTCCTCCTGTCTCCTCCTGCACCTCCTCTCAGGTGAAGCGGGTCAGGTCCTCCTCCTGTCTCCTCCTGCACCTCCTCTCAGGTGAAGCGGGTCAGGTCCTCCTCCTGTCTCCTCCTGCACCTCCTCTCAGGTGAAGCGGGTCAGGTCCTCCTCCTGTCTCCTCCTGCACCTCCTCTCAGGTGAAGCGGGTCAGGTCCTCCTCCTGTCTCCTCCTGCACCTCCTCTCAGGTGAAGCGGGTCAGGTCCTCCTCCTGTCTCCTCCTGCACCTCCTCTCAGGTGAAGCGGGTCAGGTCCTCCTCCTGTCTCCTCCTGCACCTCCTCTCAGGTGAAGCGGGTCAGGTCCTCCTCCTGTCTCCTCCTGCACCTCCTCTCAGGTGAAGCGGGTCAGGTCCTCCTCCTGTCTCCTCCTGCACCTCCTCTCAGGTGAAGCGGGTCAGGTCCTCCTCCTGTCTCCTCCTGCACCTCCTCTCAGGTGAAGCGGGTCAGGTCCTCCTCCTGTCTCCTCCTGCACCTCCTCTCAGGTGAAGCGGGTCAGGTCCTCCTCCTGTCTCCTCCTGCACCTCCTCTCAGGTGAAGCGGGTCAGGTCCTCCTCCTGTCTCCTCCTGCACCTCCTCTCAGGTGAAGCGGGTCAGGTCCTCCTCCTGTCTCCTCCTGCACCTCCTCTCAGGTGAAGCGGGTCAGGTCCTCCTCCTGTCTCCTCCTGCACCTCCTCTCAGGTGAAGCGGGTCAGGTCCTCCTCCTGTCTCCTCCTGCACCTCCTCTCAGGTGAAGCGTGTCAGGTCCTCCTCCTGTCTCCTCCTGCACCTCCTCTCAGGTGAAGCGGGTCAGGTCCTCCTCCAGTCTCCTCCTGCACCTCCTCTCAGGTGAAGCAGGTCAGGTCCTCCTCCTGTCTCCTCCTGCACCTCCTCTCAGGTGAAGCGGGTCAGGTCCTCCTCCTGTCTCCTCCTGCACCTCCTCTCAGGTGAAGCGGGTCAGGTCCTCCTCCTGTCTCCTCCTGCACCTCCTCTCAGGTGAAGCGGGTCAGGTCCTCCTCCTGTCTCCTCCTGCACCTCCTCTCAGGTGAAGCGGGTCAGGTCCTCCTCCTGTCTCCTCCTGCACCTCCTCTCAGGTGAAGCGGGTCAGGTCCTCCTCCTGTCTCCTCCTGCACCTCCTCTCAGGTGAAGCGGGTCAGGTCCTCCTCCTGTCTCCTCCTGCACCTCCTCTCAGGTGAAGCGGGTCAGGTCCTCCTCCTGTCTCCTCCTGCACCTCCTCTCAGGTGAAGCGGGTCAGGTCCTCCTCCTGTCTCCTCCTGCACCTCCTCTCAGGTCCAGGAGGAGTCATGATGATGCGTCCTTCAGGTCGTCTTCCACCTGGGGCTCGATGGTCGTGTGTGGGGGGCGTGGCCAAGCGGACCGTAGAGAATGCTTCTCAGCGTGGTGAAGGTGTGTACGGGCGTGAGGCGGAAAACGTAGGCGAGCAGAGATCAATGCTCAAGTCCAGGTTAAAGGTCAGAAGTCATTCAGCAGTGACGCGGACTCAAGTCACGACTTGGACTCAAGTCAGACTCGAGTCATTTGTGACTTTAGACTTGACTCGAAAAATTTTCCGACGTTTATTGACTTTGACTTTTCCACCAATCACTTGGGACTTGAACTGCACTTTGACCTGTTTCCTTTAAAAGACTTGATATTTTACCAACAATCTACAATCTAAAGTTTAAAACACACATTATTTAAAAATTGCGCCCCTTCAATTAATTTCACTCATTCCGTATTAACAAACGCAAACCGTCTCTCGGTCTTTTTTGTTGTTGTTTTTTGTAATTTTTTTATTCCTTTTATAGATGGTCTCCCTTCTCACCTTACAGCCATCCTCTTCACACCATTATGATTTTTTTAAATTATTATTATTTTTTAGGAAAGAAAGAAAGGGAGGAAAGGAAAGACAGAAAGTAAGACTACAAAACATAACAATTATCCACAAAAAGAGCACAAGGCAAACACACCCGACCGCCGTCCGCAACCCTGCAAAGTACATAACAGAACACAGCAACAAAACACATATGCATAAAAGACCCATAACATTCATGACTTTGCAGTAGATTACTATAAATATATATACCTATACCTACAAATAGTATATACATACACACATATATATTCATATGCAGTCACATACCCATACATCTACATATGACATCTACACTTATTCCCCACATCCATTTGTGTGTGGTTGTAAGCATGCATAAATGAATAAGGCTTCTCTAATAAAACATTCAATAGCGACCATGAAGCATCAGAGATCCTCCCCCCAAGGCCTGAAGCAGATATAAGGGGGACCAGAGCCCAAGACCCCAAGAAGGACCCCGAGCGCAGAGCCCCCAGGGCCACCCAAACACGACGAGCCACTCACCAACTCCCAGATCCGACCGTAGGGTAGAACCAGAAGATCCCCACCAGCGACTACACACAATGATCACCCGGGGCCAACAGTGACATACTCACAGGCCCCCGCTGCTGCACCGGCGTAGCTCCAGGCCTAGGCACAGAGACCTAGGCACCGGTGACGCCCACACCTCAGGCCCCGGCCCGACAGGACCAGAGGACCCGAGCCCCACCAGGCCAAGTCTCTTGGTCTTTTAACTCTGCACTTGTGCTGTGAAGATTCTCCGTCATCCAGGACTTGGTGAATCCAAAAAAACAGACCGTGTAAAGTGAAATTAAATGTGTGTTTTGAGTTTGTCACACGGCATAAATATGTGTTATTAATCACCCATATAAATCTGACTGATTAAAAACATTGTTTTCCTTATAAAATTAAGTCTCAAAAATAATGAAAAAACATAATTGTGCCCTGGTCTGAAACGCTGGGGGCGTGTCAGCGCGTGGGCGTGGTTTCAGCGCAGTACTGCCCCCGTGTCCTGCCCCCTGAAGATGTTCGCGAAGGCTGGCAGCCTAATTGGAGTTCTCCAGCCCTACTCATTTGAACCTCCAGATAAAAATATAGGAAACCAAAGAGGTCAGTGAAAAGCAATTGTCAGCAAAATATTCGTCAAACTTTTTATTTTCTTAGAATGTGAGCACACAATGTGAAATCACACAGATACATAACAGCAGCTGTGCGCGGGGGACGTGAGGTCCACTCTGTGTGTCAGTGGCTGCGCGCGGGGACGGTGTGTCCACTCTGTGTGTCAGTGGCTGCGCGCGGGGACGGTGTGTCCACTCTGTGTGTCAGTGGCTGTGCTCTGAGTTTAATTCACTCAGAGGTACAAGCGTACCCCCGCAGGGCATGTACACGCAAAGCTCAAATTTTACGACCGCAAACGCGTTGTCGCACAATAAACTGCCCGGCGCCGGACTGTTTTGTATGTGACACAATTGTATTAAATTCCCCTTCTTCATCCCTGATCTGGCCTTTTCTTTTGTTTGTTTTTTTGCCAAAAGGCAGCGATCGCTTCCTCCTCCGTTGACGCCACGATTGAAATAATGAGAAATGAACGAATTAGTATGAATTAAACTCAGGTCCAGCGTGGCTGCGGGAGGTTCTGGAGATTTCCTGGTGTGCTGGTCTGATGTGTGGGCTGCAGGGCCAGCGCTCCCTGTTTTTTATTTATTCATTTTTTACTTTTTAGAACTTTTCATTAACATATAAACACAGAACACTGCTGCGGGTGAAGCTGCCAGCTCGCGCCTTTTTCCCCCCCACCCAACCTGTCAATCAATTCAGTAGGCGTGTCAGCAAATGACCAATCAGCGACCTCAATTTGTCCTGTAGGTAAACGCTCTGCCCTGCAGCTGCTCGAATGACGTCAAGAATTTGGTGCGAAAACGCGAGAATGTACGCGAGAACGAACGCTGGGAATCAGGCCATTAAGCTGCATTATAGGTTTTAAAAGTTGAAATCTAAGGCCTGCTCCTTCACCTCCTCTCAAACCATCTGCCATCTTGGTTCTGGTCCTCAAATGAGTGTCCCTTATCCTCGAGGTGCAGGTGAACCGTTGAGTCTCGTCCTGAAGAGCTGGCTCTCCTGTGTTGAGCCATGCGTCTGTAAAGACGCTGCATGGACTGCAGACGCCACACCACCCCGTTTTGTCGGGGTGTTTTGTCCTCAGGATGGACCAGCCTCTGTCTGAGAGTCCTGCTGGTTTTGAAATCTACACAACATCCCAGAACATCCCAGGCACATTCTAGAACATTGTAGTTTAACCCTTCTTGCAGCTGAGTTTAACTGAACTGCTTTATTTTAATTATTTATTCATTATAAGGTTTATATCTTGTTATTTAATTTTAGAAATACTTTTTTTAACATTTTGTAAGTTCAGGTGCACATGTTTCATCATGATTTGAGATAAATACAGGTTTAAAAATGAACGCTCGTTCCATTATTTATATTTAACTTATTGCAGCTTAGCTGTAGTTTTTTTAAAAATAAGACTCGAAAGGACTTGAAATTCCAAGATTCAGATTTGGAGACTTGACGGTTGCGTCTTATGGAAGCAGGAATGG
This sequence comes from Garcialebias charrua, assembly GCA_038048925.1. NCBI lineage: Eukaryota > Metazoa > Chordata > Actinopteri > Cyprinodontiformes > Rivulidae > Garcialebias > Garcialebias charrua. The sequence goes on from JBBPBX010005359.1 coordinate 58,566, forward strand.
ATCATATATAAAATTAAAATGGATTAATAGAAATGCTTTTTAGTTTCAAAATAAAGCTGCATGTTGTTAAACGTTATTTTATTTCTCATTTTAATTCATTTACACAATGAGCAGTCTAGATGTAGAAAATGAAAATGATTTATTTTTAATTTTATTTGTGAGTCAAAACATGCAGCTTGACTTTGAAATGAAAAAGCATTTCTGCTAATACAGTACATTTTAATTTTCAAATTTGACATTTCAAAATGATTTTTGGTCACTTTTTACTGGGACATGTTTTGAAAATTAAATGTTAAACGTTATTTTAGTTATAATTTTATTGTATTTACACAATGAGCAGTCTACATGTAGAAAATGAAAATGATTTATTTTTAATTTTATTTATGAGTCAAAACATGCAGCTTGACTTTGAAATGAAAAGCATTTCTGCTAATTCATTTTAATTTTCAAAACTGACATTTCAAAATTAATTTTGGTCACTTTTTACTGGGACATGTTTTGAAAATTAAATGTTAAACATTATTTTATTTATCATTTTAATTAATTTACAAATTGAGCAGTCTTGAAGAAGAAAATGAAAATGCAGTTTGGATTATTCATTTTAAATTTTATTTATGAGTCAAAACATGCAGCTTTATTTTGAAACTAAAAATCATTTCTATTAATCCATTTTAATTTTAAATATGATCCATTCCTGCTTCCATAGTGTCTTGACTTGAGACCTGCAAAAACAATGACTTGGTCCCACCTCTGTCATTCAGTGATTTAAAACTTATTCTGACTACGAAGAGTCTGCGTGTTCGTTCAAACAGGAAGTGCTACAGTTGGTTTTCAGAGTAAAAGACTTCAGAGAGGGTCATTTAATGCACTGATGTTCTGGTTCAGAAGTGACTCGTCGGGCCTTACAGGAGATTTTTGTTTCTGGGTTTTAAATGGTCTTTAGGATTCTGCAGAAGCCGGGTTGTCTGAGGGACAGTGAACGCAGCACCAGTAAACCAATCGTTCATCAACCTGTTGGACAGAACCCATCACCACAGCTTTATAAGGTCAGAACCAGGGAGAGGAAGAAAATCCTCCTTCAGCAGGAAAACCCCGACACAACACACACACACGCACACACACA
>JBBPBX010005359.1:59803-72417 GCA_038048925.1 Garcialebias charrua
AAAGTGATAACAAGCCATAAATAGGTTGCACTGGTGTATAGGTCGCAGGCCTTGAAAAAAACATAAAAAGGTGCGACCTATACACCGGAAAATACGGTAGTTTCAATGTCAGTCGGGTTGCCAGATAAGAAATTGTGAACTATAGCACTGTCACTTTAAACTTGTAGTATGTTGACCTAAACTGTCATAAGTGTTGAATAAATATATTCTAAAATGAGGTGTGTGTTTTGTTTGAACATGTGCACAGAAAAACAGGAAGTAAATAAGACATTTTAAATGTATCTGGCAACCCTGATAAAACCTCAACTCTTCATTGTGCGTGCAGCGTCTGGATGATCACAGTTACATTCAAACTGGTGAATACACTAATGTCTCTTTGGACCCTGGATGTTATTATTTGTGCTGCTACATGCTGAAAACGGGTGAGTAGCACAAAAAACACTCTGCTCTCTGACATGTATTATAAATGTTGTTAGTGCAGACAAACTTTTGACGTCAGCTGCGTGTAGTGCACGTCACTTGCAGAGCATTTCATGCCTCCAAGGGGGCTTCCCCCCAAAATCTCCAGTCTGAGACCTGGATTCAGAAACCTTCAGTTTCAGAGAGAACGAGGACTGTTGTGTAAAATCAATGTCCGAATGATTCACGTCATGTAAACAGGTCCTCAGACTGAATGCCCTGTTTGTCAACCAAGTGACAAATTTCATAAGATAATGACTGACGTATTTTTATACCATACAATCTAGCCATAATGCCTTTGCAATTGGCTGGTAGATCATGACTGACCTATCGGTCACTCCTGCTTTACACATTAGAAACTGACTGGGCTGAATTTCCATGACATACTGACATTGATCATGTACAGAGAGAAAACAAAAAGAGAACATAAAAGCACAATGAATGTGGAACATGTGGAGCCTGTTTCAGTGACTTGTAATAAATCATTCTTGAATTGCATTTTCAAACTATTAAGGTAACAAGGCAGTCAGCAGGCTGGGTTCACTTCAAACAGCAGGAGCAGAGCTTGGAGGAGGAGCATGCAGAGTGAGGTGAATTTTAAATGGAAAGGATCACGGAACCAGCAGGTTTCTTCCAAACTTCCTTAAAAAACTTATCTAATGTAATGTGTCCTTGAGGCTTGAAGTTTGACGACTATGTTTCAACTCATGCACAATATAAACAGGAAATATAAAAGATTCAGTTGATTCAGATTCTCCACAACCCTGGGTAAAAGTGTCTGGCCCAAATAGTTGCACCTTATAAATAATACACATACTATTAAAAAGCCAAACATCACTCATTGACTGACTCAGGTTTACTGGAGCTGTTACCAGCTTTAGTTGTTATGGATCAAGGTTGTGTCAATGCCTTAAAACGTGTTAAATTAAAAATCAGTGGGCAAGATATGATCTTTGTTAGAAATATTTCTGGTCAACAAGAAAATTGTTTAAACGTGACAAACTGAATTGTTTAATTTGATTAAAAGCATGACCATGTCATTCAACCAACACTAACATATATACTGTAAATTAAGTTGGACTTATTCAGTAATCTTTAATTTTAAAGGTATAAAGAACAGCAGATAATGTCAAAATCAAACTGAGCAAAGCTCTGATGATAAACTTGTAGCCAAGTGAATATGTCATGAATCTGACTTGAGCCAAAGAGCAAAAGATTAGGCTTGAATATTAAAATGTATAATTGAAAAAAATATTAGGAAGGATAGATATGTATTCATATTATTATATATTTTTTAATCTCTTATGTCAAATTATGAGTCTGTGTCAGCCTTTGTTCCTTCTCTTTCCCTTTTAATTACACTTTAGAACAACACTCACCAACAGTACATTTGGGGACGGGGGTGTGTGTGTCGGGGTCTTGATTTGTTAATTTTAATTTCGATTTTATTTATTTATGTATTTATTTATATATATATATTATTTATTTATTTTTCTCTTACCCCCCTGGTTGCCTGGCGGACATTCTGGGGGTGGGCTGTCAGGGGTTGTGCTGGGGTGTGGGGGGGTTCGGGGCCTGCGGGTTCGCCGTGGGCGGGGCTGGCAGTGCGCTCCCCCTGGGGCTGCTTGGACTCGGGTGTCCTGTCCTGTCGGCAGGGCGCGGGGTGGGCCGGATCTTGGATGTCTGCTACTCTCCACCCCAGAATGAATGGGCCTACCTCCTGGGTTTGGATGTGGGCTGCCCCACGCAGGGAGCAGGTACATGTCTTGGACCTAGGGGGTATAGAGTGTGCATCGGGATTATGAATGGAACATGTCGTTATTGTTTGTCTTTGTGTGACTGAGGGTGAGGATGAGGGTGGGTCTGAATGAGTATATCTGTGTATGAATGTTTAAGTGTCAGGCTGGGTTTTGGACTGCCCCCTCTCTGATACTTCCGAGGCTACTTAGTGTCGCGCTCCTGCCACGTGGCCCCCCCTGGTGGGTGTTCCCTTGCCTGCGGGCGTGCTTGGGGCCCTCACTATCTGGGGTTGGGCGCTTGGGCGTTTGTCGGCTCGGCCTGGTGGCTGCTTGGTGGGGCTCGTGCCCTCTGGTCCGGTCGGGTCTGGGCCTGAGGGGTGGGCGTCCCCGGTGCCCGGGCCTCGGTGACCGGCCCTGGGGCTACGTCGGTGCAGCGGGCTCCGGCGGGGGCCTGTGAATTTGTCGCGGGCGACACCGGGGGGTCATTGTATGTGGTCGCTGGTAGGGGTTCGTCCGGTTCTTCCCCTTGGTAGGATCTGGGGAGTGGGCTAGTGGCTCGTCCTGTTCGGGCAGTCCTGGGGACTCTGGGCTCGGGGTCCTTCCTGGGGTCTTGGGCTTTGATCGCTCCTTCGTCTGCCTCGGGCTTTGGGGGGACGGATCTCTGATGCTTCACAGTCGCTACTAAATGTTCTATTGGAGGAACCTTATACACTTATGCATGCTCACAACCACACACAAATGGATGCAGGGATGTATATATATATATATGCAGATATGTAGATGGGTATATAAATGAATATAAAAGTATATGTATGTATACTACTGTATATATATATTTGTAGATATGTAGATGGGTATATATATAAATGAATATAAAAGTATATGTATGTATACTACTGTATATATATATTTGTAGATATGGGTATGTGTATTTATAGAATTCTACTGCAAGCTCATGAATATTATTAGTCTTTATGCATGTATGTTCCATTGTTGTGTTCTGTCATGTGCTTTGCAGGATTGTGGACGGAGGTTGGGTGTGTTTGCCTTGTGCTCTTTTGGTTGATAATTGTTGATTTGTTGTCTTACTTTCTCTTTTCTTTCTTTCTCTCTTAAAAAAATATATATATATATATATATATATATATATATATTGGAGTGAGAGGATGGCTAAAAGGTGTGAAAGGAGGCCATCTATAAATGAAAAAAATATATAAAAAAATAATGAGTCTGTGTGTTTATATTTATATTGAGGCATGTTTTCTAGCAAAATCCAAGATTGTAATTAAAATTAATTAATAAAAAATAAATAATTTCATCCATACCTACATAGAGAGACAGGAAGGCATAATGTTTTGTATTTGTTTATTAAATTATGATCAATAAAATAATCTTGTTTTAACGTATATATGTCTTTTGAAAAAAATGTGCATTTAATCTCAACACGAATATAACACATATGAAAACTAAGATCAATGTATGCATTTTGCTGCAAATATTGACATAAATGGGTCCCTTTTGAGACAATTTTTGTTTTATTTATTTTGGCTCCCCGACACAATTGATTTTGACATACCCCCTATTGTTTTTTCTTTAAGCTAATACGCAAATTAATGACAAATGTAGATGCTATTTTTTAGAAATTTTAATATAATTTAAGTATGAATTACTGCATTACACTTATAACAAGTGGAAAGAACTATATGATAATCACATATACCTGTACAATTCATGAAATGTTGTTACAGTCTAATAGTAAGCATGAACAATCATGCAATATCCTTTTAATATTCCCAACTATGCATTTCAACCCAACTAAGGGTTATAAAAGTAAACCATGTGTCCACTTTTGTATATAAACTTTTACACACTTTTGTGTATACTTTATACTTAATCAAGCAAAGAAATAGCACAACAATTGCAAAGAAACTCCAAAGATGAACTCACATGCTGAAAGCATCATGTCAGATGAGAGATAAATGATTCTTCTGATTGACGTGAGACTTACCATAATGTTTCACAGCTCCAGTCACCAAATGTGACCTTGTGTCACTGTTTGAAGTTGTTTTTAAGGCTGTATACAAATATCACCAAATCTTAATTCATGTCAAAAATTATTTAACAGGATTTAAAAACCCAAATAAATGTGAAGCAAAGAAATGGCGATTTAATGGATGACATCAATTAATAAAACAAAACATTTGTTCATCACAGAATATTGTGCAAGTTCTTAAAAAAATTAAAGGTCTTGTTCAAGTCAAGGGCAACGGGTCCTTGGCTCTTATCTGCAGTCCAGCTGAGTTGCTTGGTCCTATCAGCAGGCTGTTATCTTGGTGCCCTCATAAACCTCAGCAGTGTATGAGCTACCTGGGCCTTATCAGAGGCTGTCCTCCCAGTAAAGGATCCATGACTGGAGGGCCTCCACCCTGGTTTGACCTCTCCTTGGTTCTCCTCCTTCAGCCTAGCTAGCCTGTTTTATCCTGGGTGCACGGTTTTCTTTTTTTTTGCTTTCACTCATTATTTTGCTTCAAATGTCATAGCAGATGTTTTAGGATAAAAATATAATAATAATAAGAAAAAGGTTAGGGCTAGTCTATTACCTATACTTATCTCTCAGTGCATTACTGGCTTTTTTTAAAGTCCCTGTTTGGTGTTTCTTTTGCGTTTTTTTATTTAATGATCTGACATTGAAAATTATTATAAAATTAACACATTTATCCAATAATTATTATAAGCTTAAAGGGATTGTGACATGATTTTTTTTACTATTCATAAAATTGCTCAAAATATATATATTTTATCATTTAAATATGTTTGTTTTTGCAAACAAAATGATGAATCACTTTAATTTTGCTTTAAAAGTGATTTTGAACTTCAAGCCGTGTTTAATCATGGGAAATCTGATTACACCCGAACGCACCATCTGTGATGTCACACCGGGCAGAGCTGTGGGCTTGTCACAGTGCGCAGGTTTAATATCAGAAAATAGTTTTGTTCTCTTTCTTGACTTCCATAAAGCGTTTGACTCACTGGAACATGATTTTTTATTTAAAACTTTGGATCTGTTCGGTTTTGGTGAGCACTTTAAGAAATCAGTACGCACCCTTTATGCTGGAGGCAATAGCTCAATTAAACTAGCTCATGGAACCTCTGGCAGATTTAATGTTGAGCGTGGAATTAGACAAGGTTGTCCAATTTCTCCATTTTTGTTTCTTCTTCCTATGGAGATTTTAGCACATTTCATTAAAAACAGCTGCATAAAAGGTATTCAGATTGCTGGTAGAGAAATATGTCTGAGCCAACTGGCAGATGACACAACTCTATTTCTAAAAGATTGCTCTCAAGTAAAGTGTGCTGTTGAGCTGCTTGGTGAATTTTCTGCAGCCTCAGGTCTCAACCTTAATTTATCTAAATGTGAGTTACTCCCTATTAAAACATGTCATGACACAGAGATCTCAGGAATCCCAGTAAAACACAAAGTTAAATACCTTGGTATCTATATTATAAAAGAGGAGGACCAAAGATTAAGTGATAACTTTAATCCCCTTGTTACTGTAATTCAAAAAAAATTCAATTTATGGGTACAGAGAGATTTATCCATCTCCGGTCGTGTATTACTTTCTAAGGCTGAAGGTCTCTCCAGTTTGGTTTATGCGACTTCTGCCTTGGAGGTTCCCAAGGACATCATTTCAAAAGTGGATAAAACATTGTTTGATTTTATTTGGAAAAAAAAGGTTCATCTAATCCGAAAAAATGTAATGATAAATAAGCTGTGCTCTGGTGGGTTTAATGTATTAGACTTACAGACTCTAAACTCCTCCTTTAAAATTAAATGGATCAAAAGATATCTCTTAAATCCAAACTCTTTGTGGAACTTCATTTCAACACATGTATTTGAAGCATTGGGTGGTCTATCTTTTATTTTAAGGTGTAATTACAACATTGACAAAATTCCGATCAAACTCTCCAATTTCCACAAACAGCTGTTTTTGTGCTGGTCTCTGGTTCACAAACACAATTTCTCTCCACACAAATACTATATTTGGAATAACAAAGACATTTGTTTTAAACATAAATCTATTTTCTTTAAAAATTGGTTTGACAGAGGAATAGTTCATGTACATCAGTTATTCAACAAAGACGGCAACACTTACTCTTACAGTGAATTTTTAACTACGTATAACTTTCCAGTACTACCAAAAGAATTTGCAATTGTCTTTGATGCAATTCCATCTGGTGTAAAAATGTTGATGTCAAATCCTGTACACAACAGCACGAACTATTTAACTGAAGAATTATTCATTGGTAACTCTGACCCTTTTTTAAGTGAAAAAACAAATAACAAATGTATTAGAGAATTAATAATTAGAGAATGTATTAGTAAACCTGCTTCTATATTCTTCTGGGATAATTTATTTAATGATATCTGTTGGAAAGATGTTTGGTTGTTACCTAGAAAATACTTTATAACTAATAAGATTCGAGAAGTATCCCTAAAGATTCTGCATAAATGTTATCCTGTAAACTATATAATCTCCAAGTACCGTCCAAACGTAGACCCAATGTGTTCACTCTGCCACAGCTCTGAGGAGACCATCATCCATCTCTTCTGGGACTGTTCTCATACTCAGCTGTTCTGGAAAGACATTTTCATGTATGTAAATAGAAAGTTAGAAATTGACCTACCATTTGACGCTAAAATTATACTGTTTGGTTTCTTTTGTCCAAATATTTCAAGTGAGAAAGTTTTTGTTGTAAATTTAATACTACTCTTAGCCAAATTTTACATCCACAGTTGTAAATTCTCCTTGCTAAAACCTAGATTTATAGTGTTTTCTAATTATATTTCCTCTTACTTAGCTACTTTAAAGTACTGTACTAATGCCAAAGCTTTAAAAACTAAAACAATCTGTAACGAATTTCTGTTGTAAGCTGCCCAAGACACATTTTTGTTTTTGTTTATGTGCCTTTATTCTCTTTTGTGCTATGCATGCCTTAAGTCTCGAGCCTTGTTTGACATTGTAAGTTTTTTTTGTACTTGTTTTTTCTATAAATAAAAAAAAATAAAATAAAAAAAAATAAAAACCAAAAAAAATAAAATAAAATAAAAAAAAAAGTCACAGTGCGCAGGTATGAGCAGCTCGACATGAAGGAAGTCTGATACAGCATCAGACCTAAATTAGATCCTGTTGTTTCTTGTTCCATCACCCAAACTATTTTCTGCTTCCCAAAATGAAGACAAATAGCTCAAATCTTCACATAGATTGCTAAATTCGTCCAGTTTTAAATTGTCCGCTATTAAAGACACCACAGCCCTCTGCCCAGTGTGACATCACATATGGTGCGTTCGAGTGTAATCGGATTTCCCATGATTAAACACGGCTTGAAGTTCAAAATCACTTTTAAAGCAAAATTAAAGTGATTTATCATTTTGTTTGCAAAAACAAACATATTTAAATGATAAAATATATATATTTTGAGCAATTTTATGAATAGTAAAAAAATCATGTCACAATCCCTTTAAGTTCTATGAATTGGTCAAGATCTGGACCTATTTGATTTCTTATCAAACCTCATATTGTTCAGCTGTTAGCAACACTATGTCGGCTCATGTTAGGTTGCCACATTGTTATTTGTAGCTCGCTGTGGCATCCAGCATATTACTGCCAACCAATTTTTTTTATAACCGTTTAGAATCTGCATATTAGAAATGACAAATTATATTAAAAAACATGCTCACTGATTGTTTTTCAAATCAGTAACCAGGATAAACAAGATACAGCTCTTCCAAAGACAAATGTTGTGTCCTGTGCCAAAATTAATACATTTTTTACAATTACATACAAGCCTCATCTTGTGTAACAAATTAAAAAAAGAAAGTCATAAAGCAAAAAATTGAAAAGTGAAGGCACTCGGGCATTAGTAAATCTCATTACTGAAAATATATATTTTTTATTTTATCTCACATTAAATGCAAGAATATACAGTAACAGGGTGAATTATTAATATTTTTTAAAATTGCTTTATTTTCCGCCATACACGTGGCATTTCCGCATAAGTCACATCTATCATGCATCACCACTGATGCTGCACCCGCTTCGGATGTTATCAAACATAAAATGGCCCTTATCAGTTATTATCATCCCCATACGTAGTCGTCAGATTGCCCCTCCTGTACCTCCTAGGAGGTTTAAAGTTACGTTGTCAGCGTTAAAAGCGATGACAGCAGGCTCCGTCTTTAGCTACGTGTTAAAGTTTAGAGTAAAGCCTCTGGCGTTAGGTTTAGGGTCTTGGTTAGGTTTAGGCACAAGGGTAAGGGGTTAGGTTTAGGGTTGGTCCTCTGGGTCAGGTTTAAGTTTATAGTTTAGGAAAACGGTTACATAAGCTGAAAAAAAACACAACACTTCTGGGTTTACGGAAACACGCTGCCTACTCACAGCGATAATAACGCTGATAACGTTCTTTTAAACATGCTAGGAGGTAGATTGGACAGTTTTGCTGCTATATATGGGGATGATAACAGATGATAACGCCCATTGTATGGACCGACAACATCCAAACCCACTGACTGATGCGTCGTCACACGTCACCGCTGACCACCTGGAAATGTGGGCTGGTGTTGAGCCAAAAATCTATTGGCTGCCAAATGGCGGCTGCGGGAGCGTGCATAGAAGGACTTTAACAAGAATTTAACAAGATTAACACATAAAAACAATTATTTGTTTGCTTGAAATTAAAGCAAAGGCGTGTCTCAGCCTAACTTTTCCTTAATAAATACACTTTCACAGTCAAATCAGCTGCATGTCAAAAGCAGATTCGCGGGAGCGCGCAGAGGTACGACTCACTGTGCTTTTTTTTAACAAGAGAACCACCTAAAAACATGTATTTGTTTGCTGGACTTTATAAGAAGAAAGGCGTGTCTCAGTTTAACATTTCCTTAATAAATGCACTTTAATGGTCAAATCTGCTGCATTTCAAAAGTATTGCCTCGGTGCTCTTGAAACGGCCAGAGGGAGGAAATCATGAAAGAAGAACGCTGCACATTTCTTCGAAATTTAACAAGAGAAGCACCTAAAACAATTATTTTTTTGCTTGGCATTATAGCAAAGATGTGTCTCAGTTGAACTTTTACTTAATAAATGCACTTCAATTGTCATATTAGCTGCATTTCACCGGGGCTGCGCAGCAAAATGAAGCTGATTTGACGTTGCTTCAGGCATGATCCTGGAGCTGGACAAAGGTGGCAGACTATGGCAAGCCGATTGTGTCATTAATAGCCACTTTTACATAACCCAGAGGCATGCCACTGTTCTCGAGTGCCAGCTAGCGGCTGAAAATGGCAGTGTTCACTATTTTCAGTGTCAGAATGAATGAAAACGGTTATATCTCAACCAAATATTGGTTTATAAATATGGGGGGAAAAAACTTAGTCACTTCAGTGTCTAATGCCTCTTTTCCACCGCTCGGCTCGGCTCGGGTTGGATCGGCTCAGGTCGGCTCAGTTCGGGTCGGGTCACATCTATGTTCTGTTTCCACAGCTTTTTTGTACCCCTTCTGTGGGCGGGGTCCAGAATCCTACTCGTCCAGAAACTGTTTTTTTTTTTTTAAACAACACAGTGTGATCACAACATGTTCATATACTAAATGTATCCTGTTGGAGTTATTTGAAATAAAATTCAATGTTTTATAGACATAACTGTGTCAAGCTACCACCATTAATTTTCTCCCTTCTACTTTGTATCACATATTATCAATTCTATCAAAAACCACATAGCTGATATTTTTCAAAAAAATCTAGTGTGATCACAACATGTTCATATACGAAATGTATCCTGTTGGAGTTATTTGAAATAAAATTCAATGTTTTATAGACATAACTGTGTCAAGCTACCACCATTAATTTTCTCCCTTCTACTTTGTATCACATATTATCAATTCTATCAAAAACCACATAGCTGATATTTTTCAAAAAAATCTAGTGTGATCACAACATGTTCATATACGAAATGTATCCTGTTGGAGTTATTTGAAATAAAATTCAATGTTTTATAGACATAACTGTGTCAAGCTACCACCATTAATTTTCTCCCTTCTACTTTGTATCACATATTATCAATTCTATCAAAAACCACATAGCTGATATTTTTCAAAAAAATCTAGTGTGATCACAACATGTTCATATACGAAATGTATCCTGTTGGAGTTATTTGAAATAAAATTCGAATTTTTATAATTTATTTTCGTTGTGCAAACACAGGTTTTGGAAAAAGTCAAAGCGAAACTACTTTAAATGCAGCATATTTGACCACTACGTGACAATATTAAAGCGTGGTTAAGCTCAGGAACCCTCGTACTATAAAGTCAGATATGAAATATATTTTATATCTGTTCATTGAGCTACATTTAAAGACATAAAGCCGCCCGCGCGCCGCGTGTTGCTCGTGGCGAAACTACTTTTTAAAATCCTGCAGTTTTGAGCAGTACGTGATTTTATTAAGGACACGTTCAGCTGAAGACCCATCTTTGCTATAAATTTAAAAAATAATAATTGTTTTTACCGTGTTTATCATGTAAGTCCTGCAGTGATCGCGTCCCTCTCTTCCGTGAAAACAGCTCGTGTCTCCTCCTCCCTCCTTCCGGAGCGGGTCAGCTCGCCTCAGTACACCTCTGAAACCGGCCCGAAAATCTCAGGAAATCTCGCGCGGCTCAGCACGGAATATCCGGTGGGAAAGGATGAAAGGGGGTCTCTGCGACGCACATATGACGTAACATCCGACCCGAGCCGACCGGTGGAAAAGGGGCATAAGTCACAGGGCAGGCAAAGTATTAAAAAAAAACTGTGACATTGGGAAAAAAATAAGGTAATGCAATTAAATGTAGGCATTTATCTTATTTATCTTTGATCTTAGTTGATATTATTATTGATTTTACTTGTTTTATCACTTGTTTTATTTTTGATTTTGTTGCACTTTGTAGCACTTTGAGATTTTTGTTAATGAAAAGTGCGTTATAAATTAAATTCATTATTATTTAGGCTGAAACACTGAAATTGTCAAGCAAAAACTTGTACATTTTTGGGTTACTTAATATTAAAACATAAATACTTGAACATGGCAGCTACAAAAAGAGAAACAAACAACCTGGATAAACAACAATAAAACAGTACTGTATATCTTATAACAAACACAAAATGTTGCAAAAATAACAGTCCTCATTTCAAAACCCTCCATCGACAACTGAGAGCATTATTAAAAACATAATTAAGAAAGATTGTCTTGTGTCTTGCTGCTTCACACCCAGCATTACCAAACACCATGCGTGGCACAACTTGCACATTCATTAACGATGACAGGAAAACGAAATAAAATCAAAGGTCTTGGACGACCCCCTACTTACACAAAATTGCCTGTCTCTCAATTTGAAAATAAATAATAAGAAAGACACTCATGTGCAAGTCAACCTGCTGAGTCTCAGCTAATTGACAGGCTCAAGAGATCTGAGTGCACGGGGGTTCAGGTAACAGGTAGCTGTGTGTTCAGTGCAGTGGCTTGGGTTTACAGTGGCAGTAATTATTGGAGTGGCAACACTGACAGCCCCACTAATGAGTGTTGACAGCCACACCCCCACGGTTGTTTGTTTTAATAGACTAAACATCAGGCATTGAATGGATTAGTTTGGTCATTTCAACTCACATACAGTACACACAAACTACCTCTCTGATCCCTGCCAATAAAGTACAACATGCAAGGCTGTGCATACATCTTAACACACATACGGTACATGGATCTTTGAATATGCACAAGTATTAAAATTAAAACTGATGTCCTGCAGAGAAAGCTTGCTGAGCAATAAAATTATATTTGTATGTTTATTTATGTATTTGTTTTATTGTTGCCAGGTGTGATTATCACCTTGAACATGCTCCTGAAATACTTAGGGTTATTATAAACAAATATATAAAACCATTTTTTTCACCTCTTGTCAAAAGGAAATTGCCAATTAAATTTTTTTTTGTTCATGTCTGTGTTTATGTGTCTGTCTTTTTTTACTAAAATATATTGTGAACCACTGCATACATTGACAGAACATAATCAACGGATGTACATTAACAAATAACAATTACAGTTTGTTGGCTGCCAGAGTAAAACAAAAATACTCTATCATGGTTACAGATATTGAGCTAAAATTTGTTGTGGTAGTAGCTGAGCATCATTCCCTACTCATACTGTTGTGAATTGAATTTGACATTTTGCAATATTTCCTGAGAGTGCACTAAATATTATTTTCAGAAGTGGAAACTGCCTGCAGTTCCATCATTTCTCATAAAACACTCAGTCTTAAACTCTGGCCCAAATGACACTGGGCAAAATGTGTTGCTTCACAGACTTATAGATTTTTTTGTTGTTGTATAAACTA
>JBBPBX010005360.1:7545-18888 GCA_038048925.1 Garcialebias charrua
GGTCGTACAGGGACCTAACAGCCCTTATCAAAGGGCCTGGTACCCCATACTCCCGGAGTACCCCCCACAGAACCCCCCGAGGGACGCGGTCGAATGCCTTCTCCAAGTCCACAAAGCACATGTAAACTGGTTGGGCAAACTCCCACGCACCCTCCAGGACCCTGTTGAGGGTGTAGAGCTGGTCCAGTGTTCCACGACCAGGACGAAAACCACACTGCTCCTCCTGAATCCGAGGTTCGACTATCCGACGGACCCTCCTCTCCAGAACCCCTGAATAGACCTTACCAGGGAGGCTTAAGAGTGTGATCCCCCTATAGTTGGAACACACCCTACGGTCCCCCTTTTTGAATAGGGGAACCACCACCCCAGTCTGCCAATCCAAGGGAACTGCCCCCGATGTCCACGCGATATTGCAGAGTCGCGTAAGCCAACACAACCCTACAACATCCAGAGCCCTAAGGAACTCCGGGCGAATCTCATCCACCCCCGGAGCCTTGCCACCGCAGAGCTTTTTAACCACCTCGGCGACCTCAGCACCAGAGATCGGAGAACCCGACCCAAAGTCCCCAGGCTCCGCTTCCTCAGTGGAAGACGTGCCAGTAGGATTGAGGAGGTCTTCGAAGTATTCCGCCCACCGACTCACAACATCCCGAGTTGAGGTCAGCAGCACGCCACCCCCACCATAAATTGTGTTGGTTGTTCAGGCATAAGGGTGTCCATATGTGCTCTTGGCACCAGGACACCCTAGGTCGCAGTTCGATGATCGACTTTGTTGTCATCTCATCTGATCTGCGGCCGCATGTCTTGGACACTCGGGTGAAGAGAGGGGCGGAGCTGTCAACTGACCACTACCTGGTGGTGAGTTGGCTCCGATGGTGGGGGAGGATGCCGGTCAGACCTGGCAGACCCAAACGTATTGTGAGGGTCTGCTGGGAACGTCTGGCAGAGTCTCCCGTAAGACGGAGCTTTAACTCCCACCTCCGGGAGAGCTTTGAACACGTTCCGAGGGAGGCGGGGGACATGGAGTCCGAGTGGGCCGTGTTCCGCGCCTCTATTGTCGAGGCAGCTTATCGGAGCTGTGGCCGCAAGGTTGTTGGTGCCTGTCGTGGTGGCAACCCTCGAACCCGGTGGTGGACACCGGCAGTGAGGGATGCTGTCAGGCTGAAGAAGGAGTCCTATTGGGCCTTTTTGGCTTGTGGGACCCCGGAAGCAGCTGATAGGTACCGGCAGTCCAAGCGGCATGCGGCTCGGGTGGTTGCTGAGGCAAAAACTCGGGCGTGGGAGGAGTTTGGAGAGGCCATGGAGAATGACTTCCGTACGGCTTCGAGGCGATTCTGGTCCACCATCCGGCGTCTCAGGGGGGGAAAGAGGTACGCGACCAACACAATTTATGGTGGGGGTGGCGTGCTGCTGACCTCAACTCGGGATGTTGTGAGTAGCTTAGTACAGTCATGATAATATCAATTGCACTAAACCTATACATGTATTTTCTTTCATTTTTTCATCTTTCATCACTATCATCTAAATTAAGTGTGATCATCAAGGCCAGTGAGACTCCTCTGAAATGATCCAAGATACTGTATTGTTAGCATGCATTATACTGTATAATGTATGGCAGTTGAAATTTAAAGGCTTATCTAAAAAAGCTAAGTCTGGTCCTCTGGTACATTCAAAAAACAATACAAAACAAAGCAACAAAAAAAATGGTAGAAATGTTTCGTCTTTTGTCCGAAAGACTTCCTCAGTCTGAGGTGCTGTATTCAGCTCAGTCTTAAGGTTGGTTTATACTTCTGTCTTACGTCTTTTAACCCCCGTTGAGTGAAAAAAGGTTGCGCAACTTATGGCTGCACTCCCGCTGTGATCCCCCGGTGACAGCCCGTCTTGTACGTGGCCCCCAAGCAGAACTGTAAGACGCCGCTTACAAGACGGGCTGTCACCGGGGGATCACAGCAGGAGTGCAGCCAGAAGTTGCGCAACCTTTTTTCACTCAACGGGGGGGTAAAAGACGTAAGACAAGAAGTATAAACCAGGCTTTATAAATAGCACCCTCTTGCAGTGGATCAATCAGTTTGCTGCTGACAACCAAAACCAGCTGCTCACATGATCAAGGAGGAGCATCAGCCTAACGATGGATTGTTAGCACCCTGATGGTTGTTTGCTATTCACAGAGGGATGAGTGATGCTAGCAATAACAGCATTGTAAGAGGGGTACAGTTGAGCACGGAGGCCTCCACCTCTGTTTAATGATGGACGGTTTCTTTTCACAAAGATGACCTCCTTTACTCCTCTCTCAAACTATCGTTCCTCTCTATCAAGGATGTGAACATCTTCATCCCTGAAAGAGTGACCGCTGGCCTGGAGATGAGTGTAGACCGCAGAGTCCTGGCCTGATGATGTTGATCTTCTGTGCTGGGCCATCCTTTTGGCCAGTGGCTGTTTAGTTTCCCCGATATAAGACTGATCACAGCCCTCCTGACACTGAACAGCATACACAATATTACTCTGTTTGTGCCGGGGGACTGGATCTTTGGGATGAACCAGTCTTTGCCGTAATGTATTTTGGGGTTTAAAAGCCACTGGGACGTTGTGTTTAGAAAATAAACGTCTCAGTTTCTCTGAAACTCCCGCAACATACGGAATGACCACTGATCTGGAACCCAGACCAATATGGAGTATTGGTCCAAGCACTGAACCCTGAGGAACTCCATGACTAACTAAACAGTACCCAGCTGGGTAATGGTTTTGAGTCCAGTTTACATGCTACACATTTAGGCCCTGTACACACGTAGCCTGGTGTTTGAAAAACGAATATTTGCGCAAAAAAATATCTCTGTCCATACATGTTCGAATATTTAAAATGTTTGTCTACATGTCCCGTTTTATTTCACCAGAGAGCGTTGTAAAGAATATGCTGAACCCATAGGTGGCAGTGTAGTGCTGTCACAACCCTCCAACTTCAGCCGCGACTTCCTGTTATTTATTTATTTATTTTCTTTAGTTTGTGTGGACATACCGCAAGGTTGGACTACTATTAAATACCGTGTTGGAGTACAAAGTTAATAAAACGCAGGAAGATGTCGACTGGGAATCATGTCAGAGCAGGTATGTTGACTTTTTAGCACTTTTTTTAGAGCATTATGTGACTGTCAGCGCCGCAGCAGCTGGAGGAGGTGGAGCAGAAACCTCCAGTTCTGAAGTCCACACGCAGACTCGAACGCGGAGAATTCTCAAATCTCCACTTTGGTCGGAGTTTTGTTATTAATCGTTTATAGTTGTATCAACTGGAGTTCACGTGTGGATGAAAGGCCAAACCGCATGATAAACTGTTCGGTTTTACTGATAAACGGCTACGTCTGTACAGGGCCTAAATTATATTCTATATGTTGCGTTAACCTGCATGAACATTCTGTTTTGTGTTGTCACACATTGTGTATTCACCAGATGTGTTCAATTTCAAAGGCAATTGCAGTATAAACAAAGCTTCAGACCTATAAACAATTGCCTTTAAACAACAACAAAAAACTGAAAGTTATGCACCATAACTCATGTTCCCTGAAGGAAGGGAACGAGGTGCAACATATGACTATGGGAATTGCGCCGCCGCGCGGTTCACCTGAAGTAATACAATCACGCCTTTTCTAAAGGCAGGTGGGCGTCAGCGTCAGCAATGAGGCCCCGCCCTCTTTGCATAAAAGCGGCTGACGTCCCACCTTCATTCTCAGGGTGAACTTCACCAAGCTTGGGCATTGAAAGGGCAAACATGTGTTGCACCTTGTTCCCTTCCTTCAGGGAACATGAGTTATGGTGCATAACTTTCAGTTCCCTTATTAGTCAGTCTACTCAGTGCAACATATGACTATGGGAACTTAATTCAATCACGCCCTGGAAATGCTCTGGAAATGCATGATTGTGAGAACTCATGCCTTAGACTACAGGCGCCAGCTGCTCTTTACTCTGTGGTAGAGAGAACAGCCTGAGTTACTTCACATGCTGTGACATCCAAACTGTAGGGTTTCACAAACATGTTTGATGATGCCCATTTAGCAGCTACACATATATCTGCAACTGATACACCTCTGAATAAGGCCCAGGAAGTGGCTAGACCTCGGGTTGAGTGAGCATGTACCCCAGAGGGCACCTGCTGACCTTTGCTGCTGTATGCCTTCTTAATGGCCTCAATCACCCAATGTGAGAGGCGCTGTTTTGATAGGGCTCTGCCAGCAGCAAGAGTAGCAAAACACACAAACAATTGGTTTGTTTTGCGCCAAATGACAGTTCTCTCCATGTAGACGCTCAGGGCCCTAACAAGGAAGAGCGCGTTCAGCCACCTCTGTTTTTCAGTTAGAACAGGGGGAGGAGAAAAAGTTGACAGCTCAAAGTCCAGACTTCTGGGATTTAAAGTTTGTATTTTTGGTACATATGCAGGGTTTGGACACAGGGTAACCTTTGACCCATCTGGGGCTAATCTGGTGCACAGATAATGCGTGGAGGTTACCCACGTGTTTTGCTGAGCACAGAGCTAAGAGCAATGCAGTTTTATAAGATAACAAATCTATCTTAATGCTACTAAGAGGCTCAAATGGAGGCATAAAGCATCCAGGACTAATTTTATGTCCCACTGGGAGGGCCAAAGTCCTACTCGGAGGTCTCTTCCTCAGCACGCCCTTCATGAATCGTATCATGAGAGGGTGGGCACCAGGTGATTTACCTCCCCAGCCCTCGTGGCATGCCGAGATGGCTGACAAAAAGGATGGCTTACAAAAAGACCTTAATGGTGGAGAAAGAGCGGTCCTTCTCCAGCAGGTCCTGAAGAAAGGTGAGGAGTTGGACTAAGTCACAGGAATATGAGATAATATTCCCCTCTAGACACCAGACCTCAAAAACACGCCACTTGCGAGCATAGAACGTCTGAGTAGACTGTGCTCTCACTCCCTGTATTGTGTTTACAACATTACTGGGCAGCCCGGAGGACATTAATTGGTCTCTTTCAGCGGCCAGGCCCAGAGCTGCCATAGTTCTGGGCATGGGTGAAGGATTTGCCCATGTGCCTGGGTCAACAGATCTCTGTGGAGGAGCAGATGCCATGGTGTCCCCTCCAGCAGTGAAATCACCTTTGGGAACAATGCTTTCTGCGGACACCTGGATAATATCAGTATTAGCGAGAGAGCCCCCTGGCGTACACATTCCAGCGTCACCTGAATCAGAGGAACAGGTGGAAACGCGTAATATAGCCTGCCTGCTGGCCAGTTGTACGTCAGGGCATCTGTCCCCAGCATTGCATCTGTCTCCCTTATCGAGTGATACAGGGCGTAGTGTGTGTTGTTGTTGCAAGTGAACAGATCCACGTCGGCCCTCCCGTATCATGCCTAGACCTGATCCACAATACGTGGGTTCAGCCACCACTCCGAGGAGAGGAGGGGCCCTCTTGAGAGGGCATCTGTCCCGTGATTCAGCTCACCCGGGATGTGGGTCGCCTTCAGCGACAAGATCTGGGAGTTGCACCATGTAAGCAGCTTCCGTGTCAACCTGAGGAGAGGTTGGGACCTTGTTCTACCTTCTCTGTTGATGTAGGAGACCATGGTCCTGTTGTCTGATTTTATCAGGACATGTTGTTGTGCAACCAGCCCCTTCCTTTGAAAGTGTTTCAGAGACAAAAACACTGCTCTGAGTTCCAGGAAATTTATGTGGAGCTTGGCCTCCTGCTGTTTCCAGACCCCTTGGGCGTACTGGTTTCTGCAGAGACCTTCCCACCCAGTTTTTGATGCGGCTGTGGTGACCAGGACTCGTGACAACACTCTCCCCAGCGTGACGCCTTTGCTGGACACTGTGGGGGCTTTCCATGGCTTCAGAACCTTCATGCACTCTGGGCCAATCATTATCCCCCTCGTTTGTCGAGGGGGGGGGCAGGTTGCATTTGTTTGTTGATCCATATCTGTAGATGACGCATTCTTAATAAGGCCAGAGGCACGCAGACAATAGCTGCCGCCAACAGGCCCAAGAGATGCAGGCACAGCTTGAGAGGCACCCTTTGTCCTAGCTGAAAACGTGCTAGGCAGAGGTGGAGGGATGAAACACGTGCCTCTGAGAGCCTTGCTCTGTACAAAATGGAGTTGAGCTGTACTCCCAGAAATACGGTAATCTGGGATGGGGTCAGATTGCTTTTTGCCAGGTTTATAACAAAACCCAGAGCTTCCAGGTGAGACATCACCCTCTCTGCATGCTGCTGTGCTTAGACTCTGTTGTGTCCAAGTATTAGCAGATCATCTAGATAATTGAGAACTCTGACCCCTTGACCACTCACCCGGGTCAGGGCCGTGTCCAGGCATTTCGTGAATGATCTGGGGACGGTTTTCAGGCCAAAAGTCATTGCCAAAAACTCTAACGCGGTGCCCTCGAAGGCAAAGCGGAGATATTTTCTATGGCGGGGCAAGATGCTCACGTGGAAGAAACCGTCTTTCAGATCCACCGTGCAGAAGTAATCTATTGGTCGAACTGATTGGATGACTTGTCTGAGTGTTAACATCCTGAATTTGTATGTATTTATTCTTCTGTCCAGACCCCTGAGGTCCAAGGTGGGCCTCAAGCCCTGATCCCGTTTCGGGACCAGGAAGTACTTGCTGTAATGGCCCTTTTTTACATTGTGAGCAGGGACCACTTTGATCACTCCTTTCTGCATCTTGGTTGAGATCTCATCTCTTAAGACATGAGCACGGTCTGGGCTTATGGAGGATGACAGCACCCCCATGAAAGGAGGTAGAACTACAGCCAAAGACCAAGGGTGACAGTGGACTTGACCCACGTGCTTGGTTTGCATGCATTCCAGGCACCAGCGTGTGCACTCAGTCTGGAAGGCATGTGTATTCTGTGATGTTTGTGTGTCGAATGGCCCCCTCTCGTTTGCCCTCCGGGCAACTTGCCTGTCTCTCTGCTGTAGCCGGAGTGTCTGTCTGGTTTTGACAGACCTCTAGCTCCCAGCAGGGGCTCATTGTCTGCCCTGACTGTTCGTGTCTCATGAGGGTCGGGGTGGCCATGTATGAATGTTGCCCCCCCCCCCTATCTGACACGTTTTGCATAAAAAAGGTGCTATGTGGTTTTTTTTTTTTGAGTCGACACACAGGACACTATATGCTTTTGAGACTTTATTGCTGTGCTTAAAGAACATATCTTTATTACACCAACATTTGAATTATTTTTTTTGGCAACATAATTTACACCAGATAAACGTTGCTTTTTACACACAAAGTCTGGCTTTAAAAGTTCGGTCTCCCCTTTGTCCACATGGGTGGGAGCACCTAAAAAATAGTGAGGCGGCCCTGCATCAGGCCGACTTCTGCTTTTGGTCCCTGTTCGCTGAGGAAGACCTCAGTGGACCTACCTGACGTGGGATAAATCTGTGCCTTCCCCAGACCTGGCCTGCGGCGGGCTTTGGCCGTTGTTCTCCATCGAGCGCCGGCTGCTTCTGTGGGGGGTGTCATGTGGCAGAGTGGTGACGAGGTTGTGTGCCCCTGTGTCCACTAGCGTCTCTGGGTTGCACGAAAAGCTTTCTGGGCATCTCCTCATGCAAGGCCTCAGCCTGTTTCCTTCTCTGTTCTAGCCTGCTCTGAATCTTTTCGAGAGCACTGACGAAAAGCCCCATGGGCTTGATGGGATGATGGAGGAATGGGTTCTGTTGGGCCTTTGGCAGGTCTGTTAGCGTTAGCCACAAATGGCGCTGAGCGATGACAATCTTGGCCATACTCCTCCACTGAGCAATGGCGGCTGTCCCCATGAGGCGAAGGGCAAAGTCTGTTTCTTTGCGGGCCTCCTCCAGAACGTCAGCCGCCTTCTTTTCGTTGGAGGTCTGCTGGAGCTCCTGGAGTTTTTCTGCCAAGTATGTCTGCATCATAGCTGAAGCGTTCATGGCACGGACCGCGAGGCCTTGTGCTCAGTAACACTTTTCGAGCTGGGAGGCCGACACGCGGCAGGCCTTGCTAGGCAGAGTTGGTCTGGAGCCCGAAGTTCTGGGGGCTAAGGGCCAGTTTACACGGCGCGTATTTTGAGTGAAACCGCTACTTTCTCTTTGCGTCTTTGCTTATCGCCTACACGACGCTGCTGGCCCCCCTCTTTGCATCCGATACTTTCCTGATCCACCTCTCAGGGTGGAACTTTTTCGCTGACCCCGCTGATAATGTAAACATCTCCTGCTGAGCTTTTGTGTCAACCACATGCGCGCAGCTCACATGCGCGGACAGTCTAGGGCAGGCGGACATTTCACGTGTCACGCTGCAAAATATAACAGTTTAACAATAATAAACAGTATTTATGTTGGCGTGGGAGATGTAAATTTATCTGAACTACAGTATCTATCTGGACTCGTTACATTTTTTAAACAGTGCGTAACGTGCTGTGAAAATGAAGACACCAGGTTTATTTTTTATTTATTTATTTATTCAGCACCACAAACTTTACAACACAAACACTGAGAATTAAACTGAACACACTATTAAAACATGTGAACCGAACTGTAACTACGTTAATGAACTGGACTCTTGCTATGTGTTCATCTGGACCCATCAGAATCGGTCCGCCTGTTGGAACGACAGCTCCACCTGGCAGAAATAAATAAATAAATAAAAACTCCGTTATTGTGTGATCAAATTAAACACAAGCAAACATTATATTAAGAACGTTGATTTACCTGCTGTAAGTCAGCTGTTTATCACGGAGTAAAGTCCGGTTCTGGTCCACAGTCCACTCAGCGTCTGGTGTGCAGCTTGTTAGATGAAGCAGTCCCGCTTGGTGTCAAATCTGTCGACTCTTATCCAAAATCCAGCTTTAACTTGTTGTTAACTTGTTGTTAGCTCAACTTTTAGCACAAAAGAAAGTAGCAGACTGCCAGCAGAGTGAGGCAGCACGCATGCGCAGTGGGTGAAGGTTCAGCAGCACGCATGCGCAGTGGGTGAAAGGGGGGGTGCATGAGGGAGGGGGGAGATTCGAGCAGATCCGTGTCAACGCAAAACTTTTAATCTAATTAACATACCCAAAAGTTCCGTTTCCCCCCACAGTGTCCGTGTAAACAGGGCCTAAATGTGCTGCCAACGTATCCTCCATCTGGGGAATGTTGGCCATGCCAGCTGTCTCCATTCCAGCAATGTCCAGGAACTGGGAGCGAGGCAGAGTCAGTGGAGCCCTGGGTTCAACCCAGGTGCAAGTCAGCTCTGTCTGGAAGTTGGGAAAAATAGGCATCCTGTGCCTCGTGGCCGACTGCTGCTTGGCGAAGAAGAAATTCCCCGCCAACCTTGTTACCTGTTGTCGAGGTGGGGGTTCTGGCCAAGTTATCGGCAAAGTGTCCGTTGCTCTGCGACACAGCTCTAACAGAGCGGGGACAGACACATCAGTCTCTGGTTGACCTGCCGTAGGGATCTGGGAGAAGTCCTCATCTTCTCCTTCGTCCTCGTTGTCGGCTTCGCCATCAGTTGGCTCGCCCGAGGCTGTTAGCGAGAGCTCATCTGCTCGTAACAAGTCCCTCGTGTCGAACTTGACAGTGGAGTTCTCCAGGCGGGCCACCATGTCCATGTTTCCTCCCCAGTCGGCTTGACCGTTGTCCTCTAATTTGACGACCTCAAGCTCCGCCGTGGGAGTGAGCGCTTTGTCGAGGAGTGGTTCCCGTGCCATGGTGGAGCCGCCCATGGCTTTGACCACAAAGTCCATGCGCCTCCGTCTCTCGGCCTCACGTAGCTGGTTGCAGTGAGGGCAGGATTCGGGGGAGTCCAAAGCAGTTTCCGCGTGTAGCATCTCTAAGCAGACGGGACAGGCCTCGTGGGTGTCCGCCACTGAGAGGGAATAACCACATTTGTTGGGGCAGGCTCGGGAGCTGGGGCTCGCTGGCCTGTTGTTCTTGTTTGAGTTTTTCGACTTCCTCTTGCTCTTCTCCGGAGCCATGGCTGAGAAGAGACGTCGAGTTGTAGCCAGTTAGCCATCCGCTAACCGTGGAGAAGACGTCCTCACGTCGAGCTACTCTCGGTAGCTAGCCGCAGCTGTTAGCTACGTGGGTAGCGTGGCACAGTTAGTGTCTCGTAGCTGAGCTGCGCAAAGAGCAGAAGAAAAAAACTTGAAAGTTAAGTCGATGACACTTGGTTAGCCTCCGCTAACCCAAGTGCTCACAGGAAAGTTCTCTGTAACGCTCAGGGCAGGGAGCGAGCTCACCTCCAGTCGAGTGATCCAGTCACAGAGTGTCCTGCGAAGTTCAGGTGTGAAGCAAGGTGAAGGGCAAAAGAGAATGAAGGTGGGGCGTCAGCCCCTTTTATGCAAAGAGGGCGGAGCCTCGTTGCTGACACTGACTTCCACCTGCCTTTAGAAAAGGCGTGATTGTATTACTTCAGGTGAACCGCGCGGCGGCACAATTCCCATAGTCATATGTTGCACTGAGTGGCCTGACTGATAAGGGAACTCCACAAACATCTGTATTTGTTCTCTGAAACATTAAGTAAACCATCCTGATTATCTTCCTCCCTACGCATTTTTCTTATCAAATTACTCTTAAACTTTAAACATAAGCAAAAAAGCTATTAGCATTAGACAGGGTTCTTAAACAGCCATTAATAAAATTCTTCAACCATTCAGCCTTAAATTGGTGTTTACTGTAGCAGTTTAATTTTAATCCAACTGTACAGTATGTGCCCCTCGTCACTTTTCATTTTTAATGATAGGAAACTGTTTCAATTGTTTTTGTTTTTCTTTCTTCACAGCTTTTGAAACCATTTGCTCTACATGGTCGTCACGGTGTTGAGCTTGGCGTACTTTAAAAAATGACATTTCAGCTCACAAGCAGTGCTAGAAAATCATTAAAAATAAAGAAGCATTTCTAATGTGAGCTGTATGTGCACAAGAGTTAATAGCCCCTTTGTGTTTGCTAGGGTTGATTAGCTGCAGCAGCCATCTTGACTTGTTTTAAACAAAGGTCATGTGATCTATTCATGCTTGGAGTATGTGTTGATAACTCAACTACTATTGCAGCCAGTTTGAGCTCAATGTCTGTAAAAATGACTGAATCATTGCCATTTTTGTGTGTGCTAAGGTTTGTGTAGTGTCAAGTTGACACTACAAGTTATTCAATCAGTCAAATAACTACCTTTTTTAAGAGTTTTATTCAAATGTGTTCAGTGGTTCATGAGATCTTTTGCTGCCAGAAAACCAAATGCAAAAAACACAGAGGATAACTTGCCTTCCATGACAATAGGCAATATATATAAGTATAGCCCATCAAATAGTATAATTAATTTGAATCTGAATAAAGAATACAGTTTTAGTGGATATTTTTACAGCCTAAAGAGATTTATACTTGAATTGGCAAAAATAAATTTA
>JBBPBX010005360.1:18933-30073 GCA_038048925.1 Garcialebias charrua
ATATATATATAATACATACATACATACATATATACATACATATATATATATATATATATACATATATATATACACATATATATATACATATATATATATATATACACATATATATATACACATATATATATACATATATATATACATATATACCTTAAACACCGGTGTATAATACGCACTTTTATTGCTCATTTGAATGTCCTGCGTATTATACACCGAAGCGTATTATCTACAGATTTTTTCCCATATTTTTAGACCCATTAAAAAAATAAAAAATAAAAAAGTCAAAGTCAACTTTATTGTCAGAACTGCAATATGTACAGGACATACACAGGATTGAAATTGCGTTTCTCTCAGTCCCTCGGTGCAACAGTAACCATTTAAACACTAAAACACTGAAACATTTAATAAACATAAGCATAAAATAGTAAAAGTGTAACACTGTCCTGAGTTTTTGCATAGTAGTATAAAAGTATGAAAATTTACACCAACACTAAAACACTAAACATTTAATGAACATAAGCATAAAATGAAATAATAAAAGTGTAATACTGTCCTGAGTTTTTGCATAGTAGTATAAAAAAGTATAAAAAGTATATCTATAAAATAAACTGAAGGTTCTAGCATTGACATTTGCAAAGAGTGGCAAAGCAGCATATGAGTTAATGTACACAGTATATGTATGAGGTAGTTGATGTTGGTATAGAGGCAAAGTGGCATATGCAGTAAGGCATATTGGGCATCCTTAAATAAGGCTGGTCAGAGAATACTGTATATGTATCAGCAGTAGTGTAGATATAAAAGTAGTGTAAATGTAAACAGTAGTAATAAATGTAAACGGTAGTAATAAATAAATTTTTGGCTCTGATTCGCTTTTTCATTTTGGCCTAAAAATGGTGCAGTACCAGTTTCGGCCGCTATGGGCGCTAATGCACCCTGTAGTCTGTTTACCTGCAGACTGTACCTGGAGGCGTATCCTGGCGCCATCTAGTGGCCATAAAAAAGACTGTCACGGCAGCGCGTATTATACACCGAAGCGTATTATCTACAGATTTTTCTGATTTATTTCCAAATATTGGCCAAAGCGTATTATACACCGGAGAGTATTATACACCGGTGTTTATGGTATATATATGGTGGTCTTGCTCTGAATGCTCCTCAGCCGCCTGCTTGAGGGGAGGGGCTGGAATAGACTGTGTGCAGGATGAGTGGAGTCCTTCATGATGCGGAGCACCCTCCCCCTGCATCGTGAAGTGTAGAGGTCCAAGGTTGTGTAAAGGCTGCTCCTCACAGTCTTCTGTGCAGCCTTTAAACACCCTCTGCATAGCCATCCTTTCAGCAGCAGTGCATCTGCTGTGTAACACAGTGAGGCAGAGAACGCTCTTCACCACACAGTGATAGAAGCTCCTCAGGACAGAGCTCCCAAGTCCAGCTCTCCACAGCTTCCTGAGGAAGTAGAGATGCTGGTGGGCCCATGGCGACAGTGGAAAGAAATGACTATTTTAACTAAAGAAACCTCCTGCAGAACCTGGCTAAGGATGGGCAGTCATTTACTTCAATCAGCCAGGAAAGAGGGAAGATATGCATACAAACACAGCATGGCTGGTCCAGGCTTATATTTTATGGGAAGAAAGACAAACAAATATTAAAGATAGAAATAATTACAATTGGGAATAGTAGAACGAGTAAAGACAGCAGCAGTATGAGGAAATGTGGTCAGTATGTCCTCCAGGAGTTTGAGCAACACAACTAAGGGATAACTTAGAAAACCCAAGCCAACCCTAACTGTAGGAGTAATCAAAAAGGAAAGTCTAAAGCCTTGTCTTAAAGCAGACAATGGCCCTCATGCACGAACCGTTCGTACGCACAGATTTGTTCTTAAACTGTGCGTACGAGTGATTTAGGATCATTTGTGGCATTCAACAATGTTTTCGTATCCTACGATTTTTTTCAGATACGAACAAAATTTACGAGTGGTCCGGACCTGTCGTATATTTTAGGAGCGTCAGTCTGCTGTCATCCAGACGGAATTTCTCCACTAATAACTTCATATTTCGTTATTTAGAAAATATTTAGAGTTTAAAAAAGTCACGCACCACAATTGTTTTTGACAATAGGTTCTGTTTGAAGTCGAATTATAATTTTAAATGTAATAATGACTAACGGATTAAAGTATTTAAATTAAAATCAATTTGTTATCAATGCCGTTTTCTAACACTACAATATCAATATGAAGATCTCAAACTGAAACCAACTTAAATTATGAATTAATTTAAGTTTAATTTGTCTCTGTAACGCAGACTTCGGTAACGCAGACTTTACATTGACCTCCTCCTGTTGCAATCATAGCTGTCAGATAGCTCAATGAATAGAGCGTTGCGTCGCAGTTCTGAACCTTATGGGTTCGAGTCCCACATGGGACAACTTTTTTTTTTCTCCTTTTAATTCATTCCAGATTAAAAAAAACACAAGAAAACTATTTACAATACAACAAGAAATGAAGCATAGTCTTTTTAATCTGGAATGAATAAATAATCTAAAGAAAGAAGAAAAAAAAATAGTCATACCTCGTGGGGATCGAAACCACAAGGTCTCAATAAGCGGTGTAATGCTTTACCCAGTGGGCCACCCGGACGCATGTATATTTTAAGGTCCACATTTCTTATAAACAAACATTCTTTGGCTTTAGTTGGTCATTTACTCCCATGAGTGACGCTGCTAATAAGGACAGATTTTCTTTTCTTGACCTCAGAGAGCAGAACTTCAATCTCCGCACCGGTAGAGTTCTTCTTTTTACTTTTCGCTGTCATTTTATGAACGAACACGTTTTGCCTCTGAGGCAGGAAACGTAGCCTTATATGGTGTTTTGAGGGGTGGGAATTATGTAAATAACCTCTCCGCGTGCACGCGCAGGTGAATAGAACAGGTGGGATTCATCATATTTGCGCAGCCATTTACACACTTTTCCTGAGGATAGAAGAGTTTGTTGAATCTGACGTGGCATGTTCGTACGAACGCTTCGTACGAACAAAAGTAGGAGAAATTTAGGATAAAAATACGAACATGTTCGTGCATGAGGGCCAATGTGTCAGCCTTATTGACAGAAACTAGAAGTTTGTTCCACAAGAGAAGAGCCTGAAAAAGGTCTGCCTTTCCATTTTCAGAAACTCTAGGAACCACACATCATCATAATAATAATTATAATTGTTTGCATCATAAAACAGAGTTGCTGTAATTTGCACATGTGGGATAATCTGTTGGCAATTTGTTGATCAGATCCCAACAATTTTCTGTTTTTAATAATTTGGGGCTTCTTAGCATTAAACATTTACTTTCAAGTTGTAATAATATGCATTACATTTATGACTGCTGACTGAGTATTCAAATACAAGCTGGCTGGACAAAATATTCCAGAGAAAATAAATAAATAAATGAATTTTCAATTGGCAAATCAATGAAGAATGACTGTTATTAACTGCTATGTCTGCAAGGAAACAAATGTGTTAGACAACATATCAAGCATTTTGACCATTTGCATTAGCAAGATTTTCAGCATGCATAAAATCAAATAATGACCCTTTAAACACTGACTAAAAACGTATGTTTTTAAGAGATACGGTTGTTTTTTGTGAGATAAAATCCTTTTCTCCTGAACATGCCATCTCATCCTGCAAAGAAAATGGGCATTGATTAACTGGAGGTGTCTCCATTTGCATTCAGACTAGTCTGTGGTTTACAGTTCTTACTCATTAAATCATGTCATTTTCTGCATGGAAAAAAACACCTTTTCAGACTGCAGCCCAGCAGAATACCAGACTGAACTGCAATCAAATCAACAAGATTTACTTATTATACCCTCTGATTGTATACACTTCATACATATTCATTTATTTTATTTCACATCAGCTATATTAGTAAAATCATTTGATTGCCACCTTATGGGCAGCACGGTGGCACAACTAGTAGAGCTGCTGCCTCTCAGCGAGCAGGTCCCAGGTTCAAATCCCAGTCCGGGGGCCTTTCTGGGTGGAGTTTGCATGTTCTCTCCCTGCATGCGTGGGTTTTCTCCGGGTACTCCGGTTTCCTCCCACAGTCCAAAAACATGCATGTTAGGCTGATTGGTAACTCTAAAATTGACTCTGTGTGTGCCTCCCCTCCCATTTGAACTGCCTTAACACAAAAAACTTTCTCACACATTACCACACAACACAAAGTTTTTAACACTGGACTCTGTGTCATCAAACGGGTTATTCACTAAACTCTCGGTCATGTGCTCATTCAGTTTGCACTACTTCTCATATTTGCACTAATGTTTGTATTACATTACTGCCTATAGTCATACTACTGTTTACATTCACTGTTTACATTTATTAATACGGTTTACATTTATTACTACTGTTTTACATTTATTACTACTGTTTACATTTACACTACTTTTATATCTACACTACTGCTGATACATATACAGTATTCTCTGACTAGCCTTATCTAAGGATGCCAAATGTGCCTTATGTGCCTTACTGCATATGCCACTTTGCCTCTATACCAACATCAACTACCTCATACATATACTGTGTACATTAACTCATATGCTGCTGTGCCACTCTTTGCAAATGTCAATGCTAGAACCTTCAGTTTATTTTATAGATATACTTTTTATACTTTTTATACTACTATGCAAAAACTCAGGACAGTATTACACTTTTATTATTTCATTTTATGCTTATGTTCATTGGGTGTTTGGTGTTTTAGGGGTGTTTGGTGTTTCAGTGTTGGTGTAAATTTTCATACTTTTATACTACTATGAAAAAACTCAGGACAGTGTTACACTTTTACTATTTATGTTTATTAAATGTTTTAGTGTTTAGTGTTTAGATGGTTACTGTTGCACCGAGGGACTGAGAGAAACACAATTTCAATCCTGTGTATGTCCTGTACATATTGCAGTTCTGACAATAAAGTTGACTTTGACTTTTGAGTGAGACAGGTCCCTCTTGTAAATGAGTCCCCGTGGCTCAACGAGGCTAGCCTGTATAAATAAAGATTGAATGAATGAATTATCTTGGTGGTGGAGTTTGTGTGCCTGAATGATCCTAGGAGCTATGCGATTGGGGGCAACAGTAATTGCCCCTGGTAGGGTTTCCTAAGGCATACTCACATTCTGGTGAGGGATTCTGGTAAAATCATTGATAACTAAAATGCACCTCAGATGGCTTTGAATTTTTCATTCATTCATTCTTTATTTTTTATTTATACAGGCTAGCCTCATTGAGCCACGGGGACTCATTTACAAGAGGGACCTGTCTCACTAAATTATTTTAATGTAAAAAAATAGTATACATGTAGTTGAGAACATCAGCAAAGCTGCCGATGTCCTATTTATTGCTCACTGACAGCTCAAGGTCTGAAGTGACTGTACAGTATGTACAGTATGTTGTGGGTAACTAACTGATATCCAATCACAAAATTAATTTTGGGTTCCACATTTAAGTGACAATGAATGTTTAATTAACTTTTAAATATCATGTTCTGTCAGTGAGTTGAACCCAGGGTGCAGACAGACATGATGACTCATGTAAAATAAGGAAAATGGGTTTATTAACCAAAAACTCAAAATAAAGGCTGACTGGCAGTAAAACTTATATACATAATGAAATTGTGTGCAAACAAATTACACAAAGAGAAATACGAATGATCAACCATGGATGACAAAAGGGTTAAGAAATGCATGTAAAAAAAAGAATTATTTGTATTCATGTTTCTTGAAATTGCGAAGTCAGAGCGCAGAAGAAAAATATAAAAAGTATAAAAATAAATTAGTAGGGATTATAAGGAAACATAAGAAAGAATATTATAGTAAATTATTAGATAAAACTAATGGTGATATGAAAGCAACATGGCGAGTAATGAATGGTGTACTGAAGAATCATAAAGCAAAAACTGGTATTTCAAAATATTTTGTAAAAGACAACGATGAAGTTCATGATGAAAATGAAATTGTAAATGGATTTAATCAATATTTCGTGAATGTTGGATCAAGCCTTGCAGCTAAGATACCAAAAGTAGATAAAAATATGATCCACTCAATTACAGGTTGTGCAAATAGTATTTTCCTAAATGGAACTAACAAAGAGGAAATAATGAATGTAGTAAAACATCTTACAGACAAGAGATCGAAAGACTGGGTGGACATGGATATGATGTTTGTAAAGGACATAATGAGTCATGTTATTGAGCCGTTCACATACATATGTAACTTATCATTTTCAACAGGAATTTTTCCAGATAATATGAAAGTAGCTAAGGTCGTTCCTCTTTTTAAAAATGGTGATAAATGTGTATTCAACAATTATAGACCTATATCCTTGTTACCACAGTTTTCAAAAATTCTTGAAAAACTATTTGTAAACAGACTAGACCAATTTATAGATAAACAAAATATTCTAAGCAGCAGTCAGTATGGGTTTAGATCAAAAAACTCTACATCAATGGCTCTCATGGAATTAATGGAACAAATAACTACTGCTGTCGATCAAAAACAACACTGTATCAGTATCTTTGTTGATTTAAAAAAAGCATTCGATACTATTGATCACACCATTCTCCTTGAAAAACTGAACAAATATGGTATTAGAGGACCAGCATTACAGTGGGTATCTAGCTACTTAAAAAATAGGAAACAATTTGTACAAATAAATGATGTAAGATCTGACCTCTGTAATATCACATGTGGAGTTCCCCAAGGCTCTGTACTTGGACCAAAGCTTTTTATTTTATATGTGAATGACTTGGTAAATGTGTCAGGACTCCTTAAATGTGTACTTTTCGCAGATGATACCACTTTTTTCTGTTCAGGTGAAGATATAGAACAAATGTTAGAATTGATAAAGACAGAATTTGTCAAGATACAAACTTGGTTTAAAATAAATAAATTATCATTAAATCTAGAGAAAACTAATTACATGATATTCGGTAATAGAAAGAAAACTGTCGATGTTCCACTCAAAATTGAGGATGTTGAGATTTGTAGAGTGAATGAGGTGAAGTTTTTGGGTGTTATCATTGATGACAAACTGACATGGAAACAACACATAAATTCTGTAAGAATAAAAATAGCTAAATCGATAGCAGTACTGTACAAAGTCAGAGACCTATTGAATGATAAAGCTCTGTATTTGTTGTATAACACAATCATTGTTCCACACTTAATCTATTGTATTGATGTTTGGGGGAATGCGTGTAAAACAATCACAAAGCCTATTTTTGTATTACAGAAAAGAGCTGTAAGAATTATCACTAGAAAGCATTACCGTCATCCATCAAGTACATTATTTTATCAACTAAAATTACTGAAGTTCCATGATTTGGTAGACTATAATATTTTATCAGTTATGTATAGAGCTCAAAATAATGCATTACCTTTAAATATCCAAATGCACTTTGTTAAAAGACAAAGTTGTTATAATCTTAAGGGAACAGAGTTGTTTGTAAAACCACAATTCAGAACCAGTTTGAAGGGACGTTCTACCTCAATTCAGGGAATTAGATTATGGAATGGCTTGGAGAATGTAGTTAAAAATGCCAAGTCAATGTTTACATTTAAAAAAATGATCAAAACAAATATGTTAAAAAAATATATGTGAAATAACGTAATGTGTATTGTATTAGTTAGAAAATTAGAAAGTGTTAGTCATTTTGTACTGTATTAGTATTAGTTAGAAAACTAAAAAGAATTAGTCATTTTGTACTGTTGGTTGAAGAATATTATTGTTTAACCTGATTGTTGGAAAAAGTTGGTTGAAGATTATTATTGTTTACATGGTTTGACTACTGTTGTTTAATCTGATTGCTGGAGATAAGGGGCAGATATAATAAGATTTATTCTTCTTTCTGCCACCTTTCATTTTTTTACATTTTGTACACTATCATTATGAGATTGCCTTGTATTGTTTCTTTTGTAAAAAAATGAACAAATTTAATAAACATAAACATAAACAAATCAGGAAGACATGGAGGAACAGAGCACCTCCATGAGATGGTTTCTGGGGGCCATCCTGTCCCTCGTCGACTCCTCCCACTTTGGCTGTGGCTGCCTGCCTGGGAGGAGTTGACGAGGAACAGGACAGCCCCCAGAAACCATCTTGACTCCAGCAAACTGGTTGGTCCACTTAAGGTGTTTACTGCTTGGTGGGGAAACAGTTTGCTGGAACTCCGCTGAATGATGATGCCCTCCGGATGGAGGGTGAAACATTTCTATGAAAAAGGAACTGTCCAGATGACCCGACTGAGAATTATTGGATTTGGTACCTGGATTATTGAGCATGAACTTTCTTGCCTAGTAAGGAAACCTTCACATGGAAAACCTAAGAAAACTGAAAGTTAAACTGGGTTTCTTTTTCAGAAACAGATCATGAATCTGAATGCTAGGAAACGCCTTGTAACTGTGACTTTCTTTGACTCCATTGACTACGGTGACATTATTTACATGAATGCTCCTACAAGCACCCTGCATGTTGTATGTTGTCTATCACGGCGCACGAAGATTCATAACTGGCTGTAACTATCGTGCCCACCATTGCACCCTGTATTCACTGGTTAACTGGACATCATTAACTTTACACAGACTCTCCCACTGGTACATTTTTATCTTTAAATCACTTCTTGGTCTGCTGTCTTCATACATCTCCTCCTACATGTCTCTAGGTGAGTGCAGCTACATGCGCTCTCAGGGCATGATTACCTGCAGTGTTCCCTCAGTGAGGACTGAACTGAGCAAAAGGGCCTTCTCCTATTCTGCTCCTGTTTCCTGGAATATCTTGCAAAAAGATCTGAAGCTCTCGATCTTGACCTCTCTAAGTGGCTTTAAGGGTCATTTAACATTTCTACCTTTGGAACCCAGAGACGGGTCGAGTGACCTGAAGGATTTTAGCTAACATCCTATAATGAGCTGTTAACAGGCGCTTTTGTTTTCTAAATAAGGCCATTACTGGCGCACCACAGGAGGGGGCACGCTTAAACATCAGTTAAGTTTATGGCGAGAACCAATGCAGACATATTCCTGTTTTGAGTTTTCTACACCGCCTTACAACCTAGCTGTTCTGTCACTACTTTTCCTTTTAATTATCCTTTCAATCATCATTTTATTTTCACTTGTTAAAAAAAATCTATATTTGCACGCATCCTTGATGATTGTTTATTGTTGTCGTTGTTGTCCACTGTTGTCATCACTCTTTTTTAAACTTCAGGTCTCTCTTGTAAATGAGTCCCCGAGGCTCAATGGGATTAACCTGTATAAATAAATATCCTGATGCATGCTCAACAGCAGGAGCACACTTTTCACAGAGCAACTGTGTCAACTCTTGAAACTGTGCCTACAGTCAACCTACTTCTCTTATGGGGAGCAATAAGCCAAAACATGAGTGTGCTATGGGGTCTCCAGTTTCTCCTATTGTTGCCAACCTGTACATGGAGGAGGTAGAAAAGAGAGCCTTGACGTCCTTTTCAGGGAGACCACCAAGTCATTGGTTCAAGTTTGTTGACGACACCTGGGTTAAAATTAAATCTCAGGAAGTCCAACATTTTACTGATCACATCAACTCTGTGGATAAATATATCAAGTTCCCATGAGAAGATGTAAAAAATGGCAGGTTGGCTTTCTTGGACTTTGAGGTCTCAGTTTCTAATAGAGGATATTTGCAAACTGAGGTGTACTGCAAACCAGGGGCGGCTGGTCAATAGGGGGGGCTAGGGCGCCACCCCACTGGAACTTCTGGACCATTTTACATTGAAGACTTAAAAAAATGAAATAAAAATGAAATAATAAAATAAAAATATTTTGAAATATATGTATATATGTTTTTTGTTGTGTAGGATAAATATTTTATCAGTAATGATGAGTTATATTGTTTGTTTCAAAAATAGTTTTCTGATTGGTGACATATTTCCTGTTTTGGGGCGCTGGAATCTTATCCATAGACTCTCGTTATAAATGGCGCATGCGCAGTTATTCCATGACGTTACAAAACAATGGGAAGATGCTGGGTGCAGTTTTCACCGCCCTGAACACATCCAACGTGAGCTCTACCTACCGATCGCATGTTTCCGGCCATTTATTTATTTATTTTATTTTTTATTTTATTATTTTTTTGTCTGGAAAATGAGCCATGCGGTCAGTGACTCAAGCAGGCTGGCCGCAGGTAAGTTTTAAATCATTGAAAGCCCTTTATCTAATGTTCTATTTGCATTTCTGACTGATATGCCTTTCAAATTTTAGATGACTGTTTGTGAAAAAAGCTTTCAGCTGACTGTTTATTCTAAAAGTGGCAACTGGTGAGTTTGTTTTTGGAGCTAGCATGCTAATGCTAGCCTTTATCTAATGCTTATATTATTATATAATCAAAAAAGGCGTTCAATACAGGATCAACTGGACTTTATTTGTTGCAGAAAACGTTTCGACTTCTGTCCAGAAGTCTTTTTCAATTGAATTGAAAAAGACTTCTGGACAGAAGTCGAAACGTTTTCTGCAACAAATAAAGTCCAGTTGATCCTGTATTGAACGCCTTTTTTGATTTCATCATGTCCTGGACGACTGAGAATCTTCACCAGCATTATTATATAACCATTCCTGACTGATATCCTCTCCACTTTTAGGTGGCTTTGTTTGTGATAAAAGCCTTCAGCTGACTGTTTATTCTAAAAGTGGCAACTGGTGAGTTTTTTTTTCTTCTTTGATTGTTTGTGGAGTTAGGTTGCCAGCGCAGGTTATTGTACAGTATTGGACTCTGATGGCTACATTTATTTTAATTTGCTTATAAAAAATGATCAAACATTAATAATTGTATATACTAAATGTCATGGTGTTTTACTGTTTATTAACACTGTATTGATTTGGAGAATGAAAACAAAGCCTCTTGCAAGTAGAAATGCAGAAATGTTTTAGCCTCACTTATTTTCCTTTCTATAATTTATATATAATTTATTTATTCATATATATTTTTGTTTGTTCTTTGTTGTTTTAGTGAGTCAAATTGATTCTTCTCATCCTGAGCATTTAATTGTTCTGTTGACCTTGTATTAATCTGCATTTGATAAATAAAACATATTTGAACTTGGGAGAAAAAAAATCAACTTTGGAGAAATA
>JBBPBX010005360.1:40903-64595 GCA_038048925.1 Garcialebias charrua
GAAAACACATTTTGTACACTTTACTTTTGTAAATGATCTATTTGTAGAACAATGTGACATTTTGGTGTCGGGGTGGATGGCTGTACACCTCGAGGTCTAGAAGAAAAGAATTATGTCTTAATTTTTTATTTGTTCTAATCCTTGATTTTTGTTTATTTATTTTAATTAATGAATACATTTTTGTGTGAAGAAGACTGTGCAGAACCGGTGGCTCTCTGTGGCTGAGCTGACCAGGAAGGAGAGCGCCTTTTGTGCTTCTTTCATCTAATTTCAGTTTTATTTAGATCTTTTTCAGCTGCAGTTTAGTGACTCTTTTCTATTGATTTTATTTTTATTTATTTTTTGTTCTCTTTGAGGATGCAGCCTATTGATTTTAGGTTGGGGGTTAAAGGTCACTTAAAAAGCTCTAATTTGAAACCTGTTTAACATAGAAATGACAAAATTCACAGCTGGACACCTCATGGTTCTGTGATACTCCTACTGGAGTTCAACATCACAGGGTCAAAGTTCAAGGTCACATGATGTGACTAGCATAACAGAAATGTTTGTCACCTCGATGGTATTTGATACATGAGCTAAATTGGTGTGGAAGTAGATGAGAGCAGTTTCCAACACATAGTGTGTACGCTGATCCACATTCATATTTGTGTGTGCTCATTTTAGCTTTTTATTCAGTTCAAAAAAGGCGTTCAATACAGAACAACTGGACTTTATTTGTAACAGAAAGACGTTTCGCTTCTCATCCGAGGAGCTTTATCAATTCAGTGAAAAGACTGTCAGAGAGAGACGTTATAAACAAATTAAGCCACTGACACGCACCAACATATGTAAATTGGAAGCTAACACCCACACATACTTGGGATAACACGTACCTGTGACCCATTCAAAGTTCAGTGTGTTTTTATTCAGTTATTTCTCTGCTCTTTTCACCTTTACCCTTATTTTGCTAATTTCAGATTTTTGCCCCTTTAAGTATTTATCTTTAATTTCAGCTTTTTTTCTGCTTTCTCAGTCACTCTCTTCTAATTTCACATTTTTTATGCTCTGTTCAGTTTTTTCTATTTAACACTTCACATTTCTACTGTTTTTCTGCCGCTCTTCACTCGTTTATTTTGTCGCTTTCAACAAATGTTTTGGCTGTTCAAACTCTGTGACAGTTGTATAAACCTTTTCAGCTTTTAAGCAGCTTTCAGTAAAAATCATTCTGCATTCTGCATTTTCACAGGAAACTCGATTTCTCTAATTCATTGTGAAGCAGCAGGCGTCCGTCACACATTACTTTGCTGAAGAGCTCAAACCACACTGAGCGTCCGCCATTTTGAGAACTGAAGAGAGACAGCCCATGTCACGTCAAGGGGCCTCCCTCACATTTTTGTTAGACACGCTGCTCCTCCCTTACTATCCATCCTTCAGTTCATACTCTTATACTGCCATCCAGTGGTAAAAAAAAGGTGCTACACACAAAACAAATCAACATTTCTTCTTAAATTTAACAATAATTACTAATTATTGTTAAATTTCAAACAATATTGTTGTTTATCGTAATAATTCATGCGACAGCCAGCAAAATTTATCGTGACAGGTCTAATAAAATAAATCCTTATCCCATCCATCCTCTATGTTGAATTAACATAATTTAATTCAGTTTAGTGATTGTGCATCCATCCATCCATCCATTTTCTTCCTCTTATCCGGGGTCGGGTCGCGGGGGTAGCAGCCTAAGTAGGGAGGCCCAGACTTCCCTCTCCCCAGCCACTTGGAGCAGCTCCTCTGGGGGAATCCCAAGGCGTTCCCAGGCCAGCCGAGAAACATAGTCCCTCCAGCGTGTCCTGGGTCTTCCTCTGGGTCTCCTCCCGGTGGGACATGCCCGGAACACCTCACCAGGGAGGCGTCCAGGAGGCATCCTAACCAGATGCCCGAGCCACCTCAACTGGCTCCTCTCGATGTGGAGAAGCAGCGGCTCTACTCCGAGTCCCTCCCGGATGACTGAGCTTCTCACCCTATCTCTAAGGGAGAGTCCAGACACCCTGCGGAGAAAACTCATTTCAGCCGCTTGTATCCGAGATCTCGTTCTTTCGGTCATAACCCAGAGCTCATGACCATAGATGAGGGTGCATGTGGTTAGCAAACAGTTAAAGTTGCTGTGCGTCTTCAATCTTCCCTCAGTAATAAATCTAAAGCTGCTGGTCGCACAGACCTGACGACATCGCCTCACAATATGAAGTCTACACACAAGCTTTTCTTTTCACATGACAAGTTTCTGCTCTGTTACATCAGTTCACCACACAAAGGAGCATGAGGAGTGCGTTGGCTGCAACTCTCTCACCTCCTCGGTTCGTTCCGTTATTCCTTGAGGTGTAGGACTGCTGCTCTCCTGTGTTGAGCCATGCATCTGTGAAAAGGTTTAGTTTCTCCAGTAGAGAGCTTTTAACCCCGACATCTTTCTGTCTCCTGCAGAAGACCTGCTGCTGTTGAAGGTTAAAGAAGAGTTTTTTCATCTCTGGAGCTCCAGCCTGGACCAGCAGGACCCAGAAATCCTGATCAAAATGAAAGAAGAGATGGAACTCCGGGACACTGGGGAAGGAGAGCAGCTTCCTGTGAAGAGTGAAGATGATGAAGAGAAACCTCAGTTATTCCAGCTTCATCAGATCAATGCTGAAGACAACAGAGAGACAGAACGTCCAACCATCAGCTCAGTTGAACCGATGAAAATAGAAGCTGATGAAGTGGACTGTGGAGGACCAGAACCAGACNTCACTGGTTAACTGGTCACCATACACTTCACTGGTCAACTGGTCATCATTAACTTCACGGGTTAACTGGTCATCATTAACTTCACGGGTTAACTGGTCACTATTAATGTCACTGGTCAACTGGTCATCATTAACTTCACTGGTTAACTGGCCATCATTAACTTCACTGGTCATCATTAACTTCACTGGTCATCTGGTCATAGTTAACTTCACTGGTCATCTGGTCATAGTTAACTTCACTGGCCAAATGGTCATCATTAACTTCACTGGTTAACTGGTCATCATTAACTTCACTGGTCAAATGTCATCATTAACTTCACTGGTTAACTGGTCATCATTAACTTAACTGGTTAACTGGTCATCAATAACTTCACTGGTTAACTGGTCATCAATAACTTCACTGGTTAACTGGTCATCATTAATTTCACTGGTCAACTGTTCATCCTTAACTTCACTGTTAACTTATCATTAACTTCACTGGTCAACTGGTCAACATTAACTTCACTGGTCACCATTAACTTCACTGGTCATCATTAACTTCACTGGTAATCATTAACTTCACTGGTCAAATGGTCATCGTTAACTTAACTGGTTAACTGGTCATCATTAACTTCACTGGTCAAATGTCATCATTAACTTAACTGGTTAACTGGTCATCATTAACTTCACTGGTTAACTGGTCACCATTAACTTCACTGATTAACTGGTCATCATTAATTCACTGGTCAAATGTCATTAACTTCACTGGTTAACCGGTCATCATTAACTTCACTGGCCAAATGGTCATCATTAACTTAACTGGTTAACTGGTCTGCATTAACTTCACTGGTTAACTGGTCTGCATTAACTTCACTGGTTAACTGGCCATCATTAACTTCACTGGTTAACTGGCCATCATTAACTTAACTGGTCATCATTAACTTCAGTGGTTAACTGGTCATCATTAACTTCACTGGTGAAATGGTCATCATTAACTTCACTGGTTAACTGGTCATCATTAACTTCACTGGTCAAATGGTCATCATTAAAGAGGAACTAAACCGAAATTTAACTTTTTTTATCTGATAAACTCCCTAGAATGTGTTCAAAAGGTTTCATAGCATTATGTCTGTGTTAATTTTCATGTAATTGTTAGTATTTGTTTAAATCGGCAATGTTTGGTCTAAAAACGTGTTTACGGTAGCCCTATGGGTTGAACAGAGGAATTGCACCTTAATTTACTTGTTGGTCTAGGATTCGCACAGTGACGTGTTTTCGCAAGCTTTCGTCACGAACTTGGTTCAAGCAGAGCCAATCCCCTGTGGAGATGAGACGGTGCTCACTGCAGTTCATACTTTATATGGAAGTGGTACATTACACTCCTGAAAAGCTCTGCAACAAAGCATATTATAGTTTTTGGAATGGCACTAGTTATTTGTGTATTGTAACTTATTTATTTTAAGAATATTTTTCTCTTCATCGAAACTGTTTGGTTGTATTTGTTTTAATAGTGTGCGATAGATGAGCAATGCATGAATGCCAAGTTGGGTCAGTGGTATAAGAGCTGGGTTGTGATGCGGGAGACCCGGGTTCGATCCCTGGTCACGGAGAACTTTGTGGTATTATCTTCATTATTTTAAGCCTTTTGTTTTGAATAGGTCAGGTGGAATAGATAAATACATCTATATGTTTATTCTTTGTTGTTGCTTGGTTTATGTTGTTGGCTAGACTTTTAGTTTGTTTTAGGTTGTTGCTGGAGGAGGCGTGAACAAAAGCACAACCCCCCACCTCCTCCCCTCCTTGTCTCTCGACACGCCCATTTTGAGGGAGATTTTGAATCTGCTTCAGGGGAGGAGTTACAGTTTCACAGCGTGTTGAGGCCCTCTTTAACTTCACTGGTTAACTGGTCATCATTAACTTAACTGGTTAACTGGTCACCATTAACTTCACTGGTTAACTGGACATCATTAACCTCACACAGACTCTTCCACTGGTACATTTTCATCTTTAAATCACTTCTTGGTCTGCTGCCTTCATACATCTCCTCCTACATGTCTCTGTGTGAGTGCAGCTACAGCGTGCGCTCTCAGGACATGATTACCTGCAGTGTTCCCTCAACCTCTCTATAGTGACACCATGAGCTCCGTACAACGGCCACACTCCGTGCTGACTCATTCTACCATGCTGTTGTTTACTATCTCTCTTCAGGACCTTGTAAATCCATCCATCCATCCATCCATTCATCCATTTTCTTCCGCTTATCCGGGGTCGGGTCGCGGGGGTAGCAGCCTAAGTAGGGAGGCCCAGACTTCCCTCTCCCCAGCCACTTGGAGCAGCTCCTCTGGGGGAATCCCAAGGCGTTCCCAGGCCAGCCGAGAAACATAGTCCCTCCAGCGCGTCCTGGGTCTTCCTCTGGGTCTCCTCCCGGTGGGACATGCCCGGAACACCTCACCAGGGAGGCGTCCAGGAGGCATCCTAACCAGATGCCCGAGCCACCTCAACTGGCTCCTCTCGATGTGGAGAAGCAGCGGCTCTACTCCGAGTCCCTCCCGGATGACTGAGCTTCTCACCCTATCTCTAAGGGAGAGTCCAGACACCCTGCGGAGAAAACTCATTTCAGCCGCTTGTATCCGAGATCTCGTTCTTTCGGTCATAACCCAGAGCTCATGACCATAGATGAGGGTGCATGTGGTTAGCAAACAGTTAAAGTTGCTGTGCGTCTTCAATCTTCCCTCAGTAATAAATCTAAAGCTGCTGGTCGCACAGACCTGACGACATCGCCTCACAATATGAAGTCTACACACAAGCTTTTCTTTTCACATGACAAGTTTCTGCTCTGTTACATCAGTTCACCACACAAAGGAGCATGAGGAGTGCGTTGGCTGCAACTCTCTCACCTCCTCGGTTCGTTCCGTTATTCCTTGAGGTGTAGGACTGCTGCTCTCCTGTGTTGAGCCATGCATCTGTGAAAAGGTTTAGTTTCTCCAGTAGAGAGCTTTTAACCCCGACATCTTTCTGTCTCCTGCAGAAGACCTGCTGCTGTTGAAGGTTAAAGAAGAGTTTTTTCATCTCTGGAGCTCCAGCCTGGACCAGCAGGACCCAGAAATCCTCATCAGAATGAAAGAAGAGATGGAACTCCGGGACACTGGGGAAGGAGAGCAGCTTCCTGTGAAGAGTGAAGATGATGAAGAGAAACCTCAGTTATTCCAGCTTCATGTTGGAAGCTTCATGTTGTTGGATGTAACTGGGACCTCGTGTACATAATCTCGTTTTCATCTCATGTACCACATGCGGTGCAAATGACAATAAAGACTCTCTGACTCTGACTCTGACTCTTCATCAGATCAATGCTGAAGACAACAGAGAGACAGAACGTCCAACCAGCAGCTCAGTTGAACTGATGAAAATAGAAGCTGATGAAGTGGACTGTGGAGGACCAGAACCAGACAAGAACCATGATCCAAATAATTTAAATCCAAATACAGATGAAAAGGTTTCAGACTCTTCAGGGACTGAAGACAGTGATGATTATAATAATAATAATAACTGGAATGAAGTCATGTCAGGTTCTGGATCTGAAACAGAAGACAGTGATGAAGATGGGTGTGAAACCAGAACACCTAGATGTGGAGTAAAACATGGTGTGGGACACGAAAGAGCCAAGAAATCCATCAGCTGCGCGGAGCGTTGTAGAGAGTTTGTCTGCAAGCGGTCGCTTCAAAAACGCACGACTTCTCATTCAGCAGGTAAATCCGCCAGTTTGATTCAGAAAAAATGTTTGAGAAAGAAGAAAAATGTAAATTCACAAGGAGTCAAAGCTGCGAAGAAGCTTTTTGCTTGTGAGTTTTGTGGTAAAACATTTGCATATGAGCACAATCTTAACCATCACATGAAGTTCCACACTGGACAGAAACTGTTTACTTGTGCTGATTGTGGTAAAACATTTTCCTGTCAAACTGGCCTTAAATATCACATGAGCCTCCACACCGGAGAGAGATTTGCATGTGATGTTTGTGGTAAAACATTTAGAAATCAGTATTATCCTAAATATCCGCA
This sequence comes from Garcialebias charrua, assembly GCA_038048925.1. Taxonomy (NCBI): domain Eukaryota; kingdom Metazoa; phylum Chordata; class Actinopteri; order Cyprinodontiformes; family Rivulidae; genus Garcialebias; species Garcialebias charrua. The sequence goes on from JBBPBX010005360.1 coordinate 47,692, forward strand.
TAAGACTCCACACCGGAGAGAAACCGTTTGCTTGTGATAAATGTGGTAAAACATTCCACTTTAAGCGCAATCTTAAAACTCACATGTTGCAGCACGTGGAAGAGAAACTGTTTGCTTGTGAGACTTGTGGACTAGCATTTGGTGGTTTATTTAATCTGAAACGCCACATGAACCTCCACACAAGAGGGAATCGGTTTCAGTGTAAGGTGTGTGATAGAATATTAAGTAGAAAGGAGAGTCTGGATCATCACATGGCTCTTCACACAGGAGAGAAACTGTTTGCGTGCAGCAGCTGCAACAAACGGTTCCCGAGCCGGCATGGACGTGACAGACACATGAAGATTCACACGGGAGAGAAACCGTTTGTTTGCATCGACTGTGGTGCGAGATTTTCTCATGAGAAAAGTCTGAGACAACACTTTCAACGCCACAAACAGCAGCAGCCATTTTCTTGTGATAAATGCAAAAAAATATTTATTAAAAAGGTAAATCTTGAGAAACACATGGCAGTTCACTTAAAAGTTGAGAGTTTCTGAAAGTGAACACTTTGCTTGTAAAGACTAGAAAAGTATTTAAAGATGTTGCGCAGCTTACAGCACATGTCTATTCACACAAGAGTAAAACCATTGAGCTGCTGTTTGTGGGACAGGGTTCACATGACAAGTTCCCTAAAGACAAACATGAAACACATTAAAAAAATGGAAATGACTCAGCTGTTTTTTTTTCTGATTGTAATATTTTATTTGTATTTTCTGAGTTGGCATTTAAATGATGAGAATCAGTTTTTCCTCTGGGTAATCAGAGCAGAGGATGCAGACTAGATAAAAATGTCCTGCCTGATGAATCGCAGGGTAGACCACGTGTTTTTGTTTGACAGCAGCCGGGCATCGAGGCTTTCAGTCTTTGTTGTTGTGAGACCTGATCTCAAACACAATCATAAATCAAACATGGCCAGAGCTCCAAGTTAAGTTCTGCTGTTACTTTATTCTGACCTGAAGTACTGGTAGATGGTTGCATTTCTGTTTTGGCCAACAGCTTAAACTGAGCAACCCTTTAATTAGGTTGTAAACCTAATTTATCAGCTGCTTTGTTGAGGTCATATTAAGTTTTTGAAAATGAATTTAAATAAATGGAACACGTGATAAATAAACTGTTCAAAGTGATTTTCTTACTCTGTATAATAGCTGAAGAACACTACAGAAGTCCCTCATTTATCACGAGTATGAGGTCACCCCCGCGATAAGTGGAAAAACCGTGACGTAGGGATTTTTGTACAAGTAGTGTATATACACATTGATTTATCAAATTTTAGATAAAATTCAGGCTCGCTGAAGGATCGGCACGATGTTTAAGAAAAAACACTCAAACGTTCTCTGCTAAAATGATGTCATTTATTTTCAACTCAGGTCCCTGGTGGGGTTCGTCCGGTTCTTCCACTTGGTCGGATCTAGGGAGTGGACGAGTGGCTCGTCCTGTTCGGGTGGTCCTGGGGACTCTGGGCTCGGGGTCCTTCCTGGGGTCTTGGGCTTTGATCGCCCCTTCGTCTGTCTCGGGCTTTGGGGGGACGGGTCTCTGATGCTTCACAGTCGCTACTAAATGTTCTATTGGAGGAACCTCATTCACTTATGCATGCTCACAACCACACACAAATGGATGCAGGGATGTATAGTAGATGTATGTAGATGGGTATATAAATGAATATAAATATATATGTATGTATATTGTATATATATTTGTAGGTATGGGTATGTGTATTTATAGAAATATTTGCAAGGTCATGAATATTATCAGTCTTTATGCTTGTATGTTTCGTTGTTGTGTTCTGTCATGTGCTTTGCAGGATTGTGGACGGAGGTTTGGTGTGTTTGCCTTGTGCTCTTTCTGTGGACAATTGTTGTTTTGTTGTCTCACTTTCTCTTTTCTTTCTTTCTCTCTATTAAAAAAAAAAAATAAATAAATAAATAAATAAATAAATAATAAATAAAAAATACATATTGGAGTGAGAGGATGGCTATAAGGTGTGAAGGGAGGCCATCTATAAATGGAAAAAAAAAAAAAAANAACGTTCTCTGCTAAAATGATGTCATTTATTTTCAACCACAGAGAAAAACAGTAAAATGCAGCAAAGCGTAAAAAGAAAAATGATTAACACACACAGGACTGTTTCTGCTAAGATGATGTGTCAAGTCACCTCGCCACAGATGACAGCCAAGCTTACATTCACACACTCGATCTCAAGGCATTGATGTTAAAATATCTCTCACCATGGCACAAACTGGAGAGCCGCTCAGTTTCAGATGAAGAGAAGACATCAACGCAGGCCGGACATCTGGATCAAAGACTCACGGCTGACTCTGATGTTTATCTGAGCGCTCTCCATCTTTATACCTTGTGTGTGTGTGTGTGTGTGTGTGTGTGTGTGTGTGTGTGTGTGTGTCTACATGCGTGCGTGCACTGTATGACTTCACTCAACTCAAGCAAAACATGTTTTTAAGAGCAAGGCAGTGTCTTGCACGGCTGAGGAAAAACATGTCTTATTTGACTAGATTGTTGCATCCTTTAACTGAGAAGGGCTTGCAAGGTCATGTGTGAAGAATGGGCCAAGTTCTCCTACACAACCAAGCGCCTGATAAAACTTAATTGCAAAAACCAAGTTGCAAAACACAGTTCAAATACAGTTTATGTGGTCAGCTTGACACTAGTTATATGCTTAGCTTGGCACTAAAAATTAATAAAATTATAGTCAGAAAGCATTAACTCTAAGCATAAAAATTGAAAACATTAGTCAGAAAACATTAATACTGAAAACTCTTATTTCATTCCACACTTTGATTTCTGACTAATTTCGAAAAATATCTCCTGTCACCTCATAAGGCAAGTATATTCCTGTCCAACTTTGCAAAGCGGTACATACCAAATCTAAAAAATGGACTTGGTCACCCTCACTTATAATAGATTCATATAGTCTGTTCCCGTTAACCCAATAATCACATGTCAAAATATCCTGACGTTCCGTCTGATCTATTTTAACAAAGGTTTGTTCAGTACCAGACCAATGATCTCTCATTATTATCTCAATCTTCATTCTAAGGCAGTGTTATAAGTTAATCTAAGTATATGATCTTTTACTCCGTTTAATTTAACAACACGTGAAACCTACAAGGCAAAGCAATAAAAATAAGCAAAGGAGGGACAATGCATTAGTTTGACCGCATGTAAAAACCTTTCCCTGTGCGATATATGTAGACACTGTTAAATCGGAAACGTCAGACTTATAAAACTCAATTATTTGTTTTGGCTCCGTGGACTCGTTCAATGCGCATTTTGAAAGGGTCGAGTAAGACTCGCCAGGACTTAGGTGAGTAAATAAACTGTAATTGGTTAATCAATAAGTCTTGTTGTTCCAACTCCACATGTGTACAGCATATACACATCCAGAAAAACGCACCATAGGTATTTTGAGGACTCTTTACTGTTCAGTCACACAATACCCTGTCTCTGGTTAAACATGGGTTAACATGATCTGTTTGCAGATATATACCACTCCTTTTACAAAGAAGATTTCCACAGAAGAAGGCACAAGGGGAGCCTTTTCAACCTCACAGAGTGACGGAGGATACGCCATGGATTCCGTGGATGTCTGGGTGTGCTCTGTGGAGGTGAAGAATCTTGGAATCTTGGATTATATTGGTTATGATGGCAGCACTTTCCTTTTTGGCATTTGTGGAGCACTGGTCTATCGCAAAAGAGGGAGACTTCAGCAGGACTTAATGCCTGGAGCACCCGACGTCTGGTCTGCGCTGTGACCTCGAGAAATCAGCTGTGTGCGAGCTTATTCGGGGGGTGAACAGATCAACCTTGGTTTTAGGACTCTGTTCGCTGTGGTCAACATCAGAATTCAGCTGTTTGAGAGCTTATCCAGAGGGTGAGCTGGTCACCCTTGGACTTAGGACTCGGGTCGCTGTGGTCAACATCTGAGGTCAGAGTTGGATCAGTGGGAAAAAAAAAAAGTCCCGAATTGGATCATATGAACAGAATGGCCCTTACAGACTGAAGGCTGCTGAAATTACAAAGTGTGCCTGATGTAAAAATATTTGTAATTCTTATCTGGCTCCCTTGGAAACAGCCTTGGAAAAGGCTGGATATCTAATCTCTCCTGAGACGTGGCTACTGTGGAAAAAAGCTGTTCTTGTCTTGTCTGCTCCCCCCCCCCGGAGAACTTTTCTATGAGCGTTATCGGAGGCATCCGGAATGTATCATGGACAGATCCTCCCTGCCTCAGTTTCAACCTGCAACATGTAACTGTCATAAATGTGCTTATGATATGGTTTTTACTGGGTCATGCGGTGTCTTGCAGACAAAATGTGATTCATTTTTTTTTAATATCAACGCTGTAACCCCCATGGTTTCTTTCCCTGTTTTCCCACCTTTGACCTTCATCCTGAGACGGATGAGAGAGGCCGCGCTGAAGAACATGTCATGTGTTTTGATAAGGCAGCAGCTTTTCACACTCAAAACCCTCTCCTGGATGACTGTGAATACATAATCACGCTGTATCGATGAAAATTGGTGCAATGTTAATAAATGCTCTTGAATCTTGAATCTTGAATCTTGAATTGAATCTTTTATGAGCCGTCTCGCACAGTTGCATGTCATAGGTGAAGTTTGTTTGTGGTTCAAATTATTCACCATGTAACCTTAAAAACAAATATCCAGACATAGTTAAAACATGATACTTTCACACTGTAGTTGTTGTAGTGTCATCACATTTTTGTCATCTCAGGTTTTAAAGACAGTCAATGAACATCAGAAATGTTCCATACTTGTCACCACTCACGATGGTTCTTCGTTGTCACCACCCTTTGGAAGCGGCTTGCATTTTTACATGTAACACCTGCAATTTACATGTAGTCTAGTTCAAAGCACGTGAAAGATTGGTAAGTACTTCTTCAGCAGCACTTCACATCTCTAACTGTCTTTTCATTCATATTTTCTTGCTAGACAGACCTTAAAGTTGGATGTAAAGGTCGATGTACATCCCTTAACCACCACTGGAATGTCACGTCCGTTGAGACACCTTCTCTATGTGTGGACTAATCACATTGTCACCATGCATGACTGATTCATAGGACATTCAAAGATATCCTTTTTCTAACACGGTTAATTTTCCTCCATAGAAGTCGGCCAAGACCCCTCTGTCCTCCTTCAGGACACGTCTTTGCGTCACAGAGGGAGAGGTCACACTGCAGCACCATGGCACTGATGAACGTGATGACTCATCATACGACACCACCCTCAGGCGCTTTTCTGGGTCCGGTCTCTGACCCTCCCTACCAGCAGATGCCAAGGAAACACTAAGCTGTAGAAAAAACACAATGCTTTTGACAAATAGAATAACAATGATTAGTTTTATCCATGCTTTAATTGGAGTCACTAAAACTTGAAAAACTTGAAAATTTTGGGGGGAAAAAACTTGGAAAAAAAGCACTTCAAATTTTTAAAGGCACTGTTATTCATCACAGGCCCTTTAAACTTGTTTAAGTTGTCATGAATAAGTGTGTATGGCTTCAGTTCCGGTACCTAGAAAGCCAACACTTTTTGTACATTCCTTTTTTTTTCTTCAATAAACTTCTAATTATACACGTGGTCTGAACCAATTTGTATTTTCTAATTTCCGGGGCTCAACCCATTCAACTTAGCAGGTCCGACAGATCAAAGCACAGCTGTGACTTTCTGGTTTTTCTCCTTTTTTCTTTTCCGTTTCACCACTCGCACTCCCACAATCTCTGTATCAAAAGAGTTATGATCTTTCAACAACACACGGTTTTGCTCCTCTCTCCTTCAACAACACAAACGGTTTTGCTCCTCTCCGCACGTAGATCTAAACTCGGCTGGAGGTGGGGCAGACGTTGCACAAAAGACACCTCTTAGAGCAGCACAATGCACCTTCAACCTCTTTATCTGACATTTAGACCTCAACTCTTCAGTAGACAGACCATCAATCTCAGCTGGAGGAAACTCTGACTGTATCAGTACTCTCCAAAAAGCAGAGCGAGTGGCTGCATGTGCATTACTCCGGCCGTCCCTCCTTGGCCCACGACCCATCAGTTGGTTATACTGTTTTTCACGATTTTCACCCCAATTTTCGCCCGTCCTTAATTCCAATCATCCAGAGAGCCCAATTCCATAATTCTGCTGAGAATGTCAGACATTGAGGCTTCGGGAGCTCCTAACATTATGGTAAGCATGGCAGACCTATAATGTGAGGGTGCTGTTCTAATCAGTTGGTCTCTTACCACCTTGGGGACTGGTAGTATCTGATACTCGGTCATCCACTTGTCGTAGGTTAAAGCGTCCCTCACACACACAACCGGACCAAACGTTGCATACATTCTTTCAGTGTCACCCATTGTCCTTGTAAATCAGGCCAATCTGACACACTTTGAAAGACTAATTGAACTGTGCCTGCGTATGTATCAAACAAGGACTTTGAGTCCTGCAAAGCCCTGACCTCCTGTTGATATGCTGAGTTTACACCCGTATCTGTAGATAATCCAGCGAAAGACATCCCATCCCCCGCGTCAACTTCTACCTGTCCTCTCCCTTCTTCTAATAACCTGGCTATCCAAGCATCTACCGGTTCTCCAGACTGCTGTCTAAACATTTTAGAAAGATATGCAACTTCCTCCTGAGTGTAGTCTTCCACTATCAACTTTAAATCTGGGTGGGGCTGTGGCTGTGGCACTATGTCCATTACTGAGCGACCACCTTGTCCTATCACAACCTGACCATCGCCCCCTCGTCTAACTTGTAACACATCCGGCATCACTGTTTGTTCCTGTCGTTGCCTTTTTACTGGTTTCACATTTTTAACCATGACAGAAGGAGCGGGAGCTGCTGCTGCTCCGCCGCGTACACCCTGCTCTCCCTCGCTCCAAACACTCCAAACATACTCCTCCTCACTTTCCTTACCGTTCCAGCTGTCAGCTCCTAACTCAACAAAAACTCGCACACACTTGGAGAGCACATGACGCTTCCTTTTTCTCTTTTTCCCTCTTTTCATTATAAAGACATGAGTTACTACACCTTTTGCTACTCTCGTCATGTTTCCTAACTGTGAGTTTATCTCAGTCTCCTGTAACACTCCCCTATGTTTCAAAAGCTCCACTTCACTCTGTTCATTTTTTTCACGTTGCTGCTTCTAGGCACATGTGCACATGCGTCCCTGAAGTCCTCAAACAAATGACTCCTTTTTCACTTCAGTCTTTTGGACAACTTCCAACAAAACAGCTGGATCCCTGGCCTGCAGGTATCCCTCCCACGGTTCTACTTGATTCATTGCTCATAAGTACTTAACGGTACTTCTTCCAGCTACTTAACAGTTAAAAATGGTGTACCACAAGGCTCAGTTTTAGGACCAAACCTCTTTACAATCTACATAGCTAATGTAGGTCAGAGCATCCCTGATGCGTCCTTACCTTTTCTTTTGTTTATTGTTTAATGTATTTGTATCATTGCTGTTCATCATTCTTTAGTTTGTAGCAGGTCACTTTCATAAATAAGCCCTCGAGGCTCAATAAGATTTACCTGACTCAATAAAGGTTGAATGAATGAAAAAATTGCTCCTTCAGCGAGCTGTTTTTTTGTTTTTTTCAAACTGCGCATACAGCAGCTGTTCATGCTGTCCCTGCAACTGATCGTAAAGCTGTCAGAAGATCACCTGACTGCTTAGTGCTTAAATAATTGTTCCACAACTCAGTACGTTCACCACCGTCTTTCAGACAAAACTTCACTGATCGACAACAAGGGTTTACCCACCCTGGCAAAATCGTTTTTTTTCTTTTCACTTGCCTCCCCCGTTGCTACTGTTATTTTATTTTCAAGCTGCGTGCTCAGCAGATGTACATAAACAATTCATCTGGGCTTTCTCTGAAGCCTGTTTGCATTTCAAAACCTACGTCTGTGCGTTTGTGTCTTCTGATTCTCTTCAGCACTTCAAAGAATTGGTCCACGGTTTCAGGGCATCCCACACCACCTGTCAGACACGACACAACACAATTTGCTGGTATGGGACTCTCACCCACTACCACAACACAATTTGCTGGTATGGGACTCTCACCCACTACCACAACATAATTTGCTGGTTGGGGACTCTCACCCACTACCAGCTCCTCAGTTTAAAACTTTTCACCTCACACACTTTTTCCTTTTTTTTGAAACAGCGTGCAGTCCTTCTTTTTATCCTGTTCGTGATGCCAAAATGATTTATGAAATTTTAGATAAAATTCAGGCTCGCTGAAGGATCGGCACGATGTTTTAAGAAAAAACACACTCAAACGGTTCTCTGCTAAAATTATGTGTCATTTATTTTCAACCACAGAGAAAAACAGTAAAATGCAGCAAAGCGTAAAAAGAAAAATGATTAACACACACAGGACTGTTTCTGTTAAGTTGATGTGTCGTCACCTCGCCACAGATGACAGCCAAGCTTACATTCACACACTCAATCTCAAGGCATTGATGTTAAAATACCTCTCACCATGACACAAACTGGAGAGCCGCTCAGTTTCAGATGAAGAGAAGACATCAACGCAGGCCGGACGTCTGGATCAAAGACTCATGGCTGACTGATGTTTATCTGAGCGCTCTCCATCTTTATACCTTGTGGTGTAAAGTGTGTACCTTGTGTGTGTGTGTGTGTGTGTGTGTGTGTGTGTGTGTGTGTGTGTGTGTGCGTGTGCGTGCAAGTACTGTATGACTTCACTCAACTTGAGCAAAACATGTTTTTAAGAACAAGGCAGTGCCTTGCATGGCTGAGGAAAAACATGTCTTATTTGACTAGATTGTTGCATCCTTTACCAAGAAGGGCTTGCAAGGTCATGTGTGAAGAACGGGCCGAGTTCTCCTACACAACCAAGTGCCTGATAAAACACAATTGCAAAAGCCAAGTTGCAAAACACAGTTCAAATACAGTTTATGTGGTCAGCTTGACACTAGTTATATGGTCAGCTTGGCACTAAAGATTTATAAAATGATAGTCAGAAAGCATTAACTCATCATAAAAATTGAAAACGTTAGTCAGAAAACATTAATACTGAAAACTCTTATTTCATATATATATTTATATAAATAAAATTTTCTCAATAAATAAAATTTTCTCAGTGTATAAGTCGCATCAGTAAAAAAAAAACGCATCCTGAAGAGGAAAAAAATCACAAGTTGCTTCGGCATATCGGTTGCATTTATTTAATGGTCAAAACGGCTTAATTTCTCATTGTAGCCTGCTAGCTCCAGCATTCCTCTGCTTGCACCAGCTGAGTGAATTGAGTTCACACGGGAGGACTCACTGTTGGAGTTCTTTGAAATTTAACTAGATTAACATTTAAAAACAATTATTTGTTTGCTCGACATTATAGCAAAGACTGAGGAGACACCCACCCACACAAACCTAATGTATGTACAGTACAGTATATTGACAAATCACACCAATGCTCTCTCAGCTAGCATTGGTGTGATATGTCAATTTACATACATTAGGCTTGTGTGGGTGGGTGTCTCCTCTCAGCATTTATAACTTCACTCTCACAGTCTGCTCTTAGAATTGAGAAAGCCTTTTGGATGAAGGGCGAAACGTCTTCTGCTACAAATAAAGTCCAGTTGTTTCTGTATTGAACACCTTTTTTTGACTTTTCTCTGTGTGAATGTTCCTGTAAAGTGCCCTGAGACAACTTTGTTGTGATTTGGGGCTATATAATTAAAATGAATTTAGTTGTTTTGGTTCCATCCTGATTTTAAAAAAAATCTGGATGTTTTAAGCATAAGAATCAACAAACTCAATAGGGACACCATTCGTAGACAAGATAGAAGGAAGTATTGCTAGGACCGACTTCCTGTTTGTCTTTTGTCTGACGTTTAAAATAAAGATACGTGGATTTGAAAAAGTTAATTTTTTTACTCATCACACACACACACACACACACATACACACACACACACACACACACACACACACACACACACACAAGGTTTATAGATTTGGACATGGCAATGGCTCCCATGCAAGAGTCAACAGCTGTAGCACTCAAAATGATTTGAGACGACCACAACAAAACCCAGTCGGGTGGAGACACACCTCTGCGCCCATTGTGGACAAATCTGTCTGAAATACCAAAATAATGCAACGAGCAGCTGAAGCTCAGAATCAACGTTGGTGCTGAGAAATGCTTAAAAGCCATGAACCAACTACAGGTTACATAACGAATAATGCTTCAGGCTTCCTGAAGTTGAAGTTTTTCTGGGTGTTTGTTGAGTCTTTATACTTGGGACTGCAGTCAGATGACAACATGGACAGTTTTATTAAAATGACCTTTTTGGGTTCCATCAATAAACTAAAACTGTTTGTTGTGTGAAACTGAAAACAAGCGTGTGACAACACCCCCTGCAAGTCTGGAGTTCAACCGTCACCGAAACGCTCCATCGTGTCACCTGTTGGCACAAAGAGCAGCGCCTCAGAGCCTTTTTGTCCGGACTGCTGATGACTTTGTTAAAAGGGTGATTTTGTCAAACAGGATGAACGGTACACAAAGATGTTGTGAGTGGTTCAATGAGCTCCACAGAAGCTGGGGATACAGCTGCGGGCTGGACAGAAAGGGAGGGGGGTTAACAGGACAGGGTGGGTGGGAGGTGAGTCAGTGGTCAGGGAGGCCAACCGAGGACAGGGTGTGTGTGTGTGTGTGTGTGTGTGGTGGGAGGTGAGTCCGTGGTCAGGGAGGCTAACCGAGGACAGGGTGTGAGCGTGTGGCGGTGAGGAGAGAAGCCCACAACTGTTCACAGGATGGGACTGTTTTAGACTGAGCTTTGACAAGTTGGTCTTTCTGTTGCATCAGAGTTTTGTCTCGACCCTGAACAGGACAGAGTAGTGAGCTCACTGGGCCGTGGCCAGTTCACCCTGGTACTCCTGGACCTCACCGCTGCTCTTGGTACTGGTGACCACAGTATCTCACAGTTTGAACACTGGGTTGGGATTACAGCATGCACATTAGACAGGCCACCACTTCCTGTTTTTAAAGCTCTTTTAAAAAATCATGTTTTCGCTGGCTTTGACACCGTGTGATGTGATTTAGTATTTGTTTTGTGTTTGATGTTTTTCTTTTGATGCTTTAAATTATTATTATTTCCTTTAATTTATGACCATTGTTGTTGTTTTTTTATTGTTAAGCTGCTGTTTTAAAATGTGCTTTATAAAGTCTGTTGGAGTCAGGCTCTCCACCATCACAGACATCTACACCTCCAGATGCAGGAAAAGAGCCACCTGCATCATGAAGGACCACACTCACCCAGCACACACACTTTTTGCCCCACTCCCCTCAGGAAGGAGGTTGAGGAGCATTAAGTGTAGAACCACTAGACTGAGGAACAGCTTCTACCCTGAGGCTGTTAGACTCATGAATAAATAACCAGAATAATCACTGTGAAATATCACATCATGTTGCTGCTGATCTGTTTCATGTTGCTGCTGATCTGTTTCATGTTGCTGCTGATCTGTTTCATGTTGCTGCTGATCTGTTTCATGTTGCTGCTGATCTGTTTCATGTTGCTGCTGATCTGTTTCATGTTGCTGCTGATCTGTTTCATGTTGCTGCTGATCTGTTTCATGTTGCTGCTGATCTGTTTCATGTTGCTGCTGATCTGTTTCATGTTGCTGCTGATCTGTTTCATGTTGCTGCTGATCTGTTTCATGTTGCTGCTGATCTGTTTCATGTTGCTGCTGATCTGTTTCATGTTGCTGCTGATCTGTTTCATGTTGCTGCTGATCTGTTTCATGTTGCTGCTGATCTGTTTCATGTTGCTGCTGATCTGTTTCATGTTGCTGCTGATCTGTTTCATGTTGCTGCTGATCTGTTTCATGTTGCTGCTGATCTGTTTCATGTTGCTGCTGATCTGTTTCATGTTGCTGCTGATCTGTTTCATGTTGCTGCTGATCTGTTTCATGTTGCTGCTGATCTGTTTCATGTTGCTGCTGATCTGTTTCATGTTGCTGCTGATCTGTTTCATGTTGCTGCTGATCTGTTTCATGTTGCTGCTGATCTGTTTCATGTTGCTGCTGATCTGTTTCATGTTGCTGCTGATCTGTTTCATGTTGCTGCTGATCTGTTTCATGTTGCTGCTGATCTGTTTCATGTTGCTGCTGATCTGTTTCATGTTGCTGCTGATCTGTTTCATGTTGCTGCTGATCTGTTTCATGTTGCTGCTGATCTGTTTCATGTTGCTGCTGATCTGTTTCATGTTGCTGCTGATCTGTTTCATGTTGCTGCTGATCTGTTTCATGTTGCTGCTGATCTGTTTCATGTTGCTGCTGATCTGTTTCATGTTGCTGCTGATCTGTTTCATGTTGCTGCTGATCTGTTTCATGTTGCTGCTGATCTGTTTCATGTTGCTGCTGATCTGTTTCATGTTGCTGCTGATCTGTTTCATGTTGCTGCTGATCTGTTTCATGTTGCTGCTGATCTGTTTCATGTTGCTGCTGATCTGTTTCATGTTGCTGCTGATCTGTTTCATGTTGCTGCTGATCTGTTTCATGTTGCTGCTGATCTGTTTCATGTTGCTGCTGATCTGTTTCATGTTGCTGCTGATCTGTTTCATGTTGCTGCTGATCTGTTTCATGTTGCTGCTGATCTGTTTCATGTTGCTGCTGATCTGTTTCATGTTGCTGCTGATCTGTTTCATGTTGCTGCTGATCTGTTTCATGTTGCTGCTGATCTGTTTCATGTTGATGTGTCCATGCTGCTGATCTGCTCACACAGACTCATGTTCATGCTGCTGTTCGACTTAATGTTTTTATACTACTGATGCTTAGTGTATATATAGCTGATGGTTTTCTTGGTTCATATCTTGTATCTTATTACTGTTTTTTTTTTTTTTTTACATTTTATTGTTGGGTGTACATAATTTTGCTCCACCACATGTACCACATGTGGTGCGTATGACAATAAAGCATCTCTGACTCTGATAAATACATTCGACTTGACTAGCAGTGCTCCTGAGATAGTTTTGGGAACGGGTGCTCAGTTCCCTTATCAGTCAGTCTCTCGGTGCAACATACTTGCTTTGGGAATTGCGCCCCCGCGCAATTACCTGAAGGAATACAATCAAGCCTTTACGGCTAGGGCGTCAACGTCGCGCCAGAGGCCCCACCCTCTGGGTATTTAAGCGACTGACGCCCATCCATCTTTCTCTTATTTGCCCTTCACCTCGCTTAAACCTGAACTATCTCTCTTCGCGGGACTTCTCTGTTGCTTCATCGCTCAACCAGAGGTGAGCTTGCTCCCTACACAGAGCGCACAGAGAATTATTCCTGCGTACTGCTAGACTAGCCCATTTTCTCTTAACCCCAAAGTATTTTCTTCTCCTCTCTCCACAGACTGCTTCGCTCGACGGCGCTAACTGCGTCACAACCACTACCCTTGCTAATTTGTAGCGGGCTAGCCAACGAAAGCGACATGACGGAGGAGACGTCTAAACAAATTAAAAGAAAAAGAATTCTGGAAGGACAGGCTCGCCTTATCTCGGACATGCCTCCAGAGAAAGGAAAGCGAAAGACAAGACTTCCAAGGAAAACCAGCAGGACAGCAAACCCAACTTTGCGCGCCTGTCCTAGCGGATGTGGTTTCTCCCTCGCGGCAACGGACACCCATGAGGCCTGTCCAGTCTGCCTGGGAATGCTACATGCAAAAACAGTGCTGGATGCGCCCGACTTTTGCCCACACTGCAGCCAGATGCTGGATGCGGTGCTGCGGTACCGGGTTGACCTCGTCGACAAGGCCATGGGCGCCCCAGCAGTGCCAGCGGATGCGGACACCACTGAGCCTCTCACTCCCACGCCAGAGCTCGAGAACATGGCTCTACACGACAGCACGCAAGTCGAATGGGGCGACAGCCCTGACGTGCTGGCCCCTATGGTGGATTTAACAGTCAAATTTGACACTCGAGGCATGATGAACAAGGACGAGATCTCGATTTCAGCCTCAGGTGAATTTTCTGTGGAGGACGCAGACGTCGAACTGGAGGAACAGGGAGAAGACCTCTTCCAAACCCCGGTACCTGTGCTCCCGGAAACTGACTTTTCCATCCCTGCTCTGTTCGACCTGTGCCACAGAGCAGCGGGCGCGCTGTACATCCCATGGCCAGAGCCTCCGCCTCGCCAACAGGTCACGAGGCTGGCAGGAAATTATTTTTACTCAAAGCCGCAGGCCGCCACGAGGCAAAGGATGCCCATGTTCCCGGACTTGCTCACAGAACTAACTCGCACCTGGGCTCAGCCACGAGCTCCCATGCTCTTACCACTCTCACAGTTCCTCGACGTGGACGGGATGGATGAGGTGGGAATAGCCAACGTGTCTCAAATTGAGGACACACTGGCATCTCACCTGGCTCCCCAAGTCATCCGGGACAAAACCAACTCTTCCCAGCAAAGCTTGTCGAGTCTCAGCTTCTCTTCTCGAGAAATGCTACAGAGCTCAAGGAATCGCGGCGCGCGCCATGAACGCGTCCACGTTGATGCAGGCTTACCTAGCTGAAAAGTTGCAACAGCTCCAGGTAACGACGGACAAGCAGGCTGCCGCCGACTTGCTGGATGAAGCCCGCAGGGCAACAGACTTCGTGCTCCGCATGATGGGGACAGCCGCTGTTGCTCAAGGCAGAGGCATGGCGGAAGTGGTCATCGCGATACGCCATCTGTGGATGACTTTAACGGATCTTCCCGAGGGACAAAAGGTGCCTTTTCTCCACCACTCGATAGAGCCGACGGGATTATTTGGAAAAGCTTTGGAGCGAATTCAGACCAAGCTGGACCAAAGGCGCAAACAGGCTGAAGCTCTCCGGGTGGGCATTCCCAGGAGAAGCTTCGTCCCCCCTAGGGAGTCTGCTGGAGGCAGACCTGCGCAACCTCGACACCGCTCGGCAACGCGTGCCCCACCGCAGAAGCGGCCAGCCTACGAGGATGAGCATCGGCAGAGACCTCCGCCGGGACCACCTCGTACCGAGCATGCATGGAGCAAAAACAGGTTTGTCCCCCGCCAGGCGGTCAGACATAGGACCTCCTCGGCAAACCGGGACGACAGACAAAAGCGTGCCTGATGAACCAGGTTCACGTCTTGACTTTACACGGTCACCCGCCCAAGTGGTACGGGGAATTATCCGTTCATGTCCAGACTTTATTTGTAGCACGGTACAAATAGCTGGTAACTCTGTTGCATGTACAAATCATGTTTTTCCTGCTGTGAGTGACATAAAATCAAACATGTCGTTACACTTAAGCATGAACTGCTCTTCTTCAGGGTCAAACTATGTCACCAGAAGAAGTAGCCTCGCCGCCTAGGCCAAGAACTGTTAAAAATTTCAGCTTGTTGGCAGAAAAGAACAAGCTGATGGCGTCAGGCCTGCCAGAAAATGTGGTAAAAACCATACAAAATGCTCGTGCTGTATCAACACAGTCTCTCTACGCACAGAACTGGCGTATTTTTGAAGCCTGGTGCACAGAAAGAAATATTATTTCTTACTCATGCGACCTGGCTCAGATCCTGATTTTCCTTCAGGATTTACTGGAAAAAGGTTGTTCTTTCTCAACGATTAAAGTTTTCCTATCAGCTATTTCAGCCTGTCACGAAGGCTGGGGACACAGGACACCTGGCGCGTATCCAATCATAATAAGATTTATGAAGGGCGTGCTTAGGACAAAACCACCCAGCAGGATCCTGACCCCTGGTTGGGACCTTAGCCTGGTCTTGGGGGCTCTCTGTGATCCTCCATTTGAGCCACTGAGTGAGGTTAAGATAGACTTGTTATCTTATAAAACCGCTCTACTCTTGGCACTTTGCTCGGCGAAACGCGTGGGTGACCTCCATGCATTGTCTGTACACCCAATGTGTACCAGATTCGCCTCTGACGGGTCAAAGGTCACCCTAAGGCCTAATCCCGCATATACCCCCAAGGTCTGGACTTTGATCTCTCTTCTTTTTCACCTGCTCCGGTCCTCACTCAGGAACAGGAAAGGCTGAAGGCTCTCTGCCCTGTGAGAGCTTTACGCACTTACATGCAGAGAACAGCCGAATGGAGAAAAACAAATCAACTGTTCGTGTGCTTTGCAGCACCTGCTACCAAAAAGGCCCTATCAAAACAACGCCTTTCACATTGGGTGACTGAGGCCATTAAAGGACGTACAGTAGCAAAGGTCAACAGGTGCCCTCTGGAGTGCACGCTCACTCCACTCGGGGCTTGGCCACTTCCTGGTCATTGTTCAAGGGTGTACCAGTTGCAGACATCTGTGCTACTGCGAACTGGAGCTCATTAAACACTTTTGCAAAGCATTACAGTTTGGATGTTACTGCGTGTGACGTCACTCAGGCTGTCCTTTCTAACACACAGTAGAAAGTAGCCTTGAGATGCCTGCTGGTCAAGGGCAGACGTTCACACTAGCATGCATTTTACTGAGCATTTCAAGGGCGTGAATGAATTACGTTCCCATAGCAAGTATGTTGCACCGAGAGACTGACTGATAAGGGAACTGAAAGTTATGCACCATAACTCATGTTCCCTGAAGGAAGGGAACGAGGTGCAACATATCTGGCCCTTTTCAATGCTGAAAGCTTGGTGAAGTGCAATTTTGGAGAAAGATAGATGGGCGTCAGTCGCTTAAATACCCAGAGGGCGGGGCCTCTGGTGCGCCGTTGACGCCCTAGCTGTAAAAGCGTGATTGTATTCCTTCAGGAAATCGCGTGGGGGTGCAATTCCCATAGCAAGTATGTTGCACCTCGTTCCCTTCCTTCAGGGAACATGAGTTATGGTGCATAACTTTCAGTTTCCCTGTGTGAGTCTGAGATGCATCAACTTGTCTCGAGTCAGAGAGT
>JBBPBX010005361.1:0-17038 GCA_038048925.1 Garcialebias charrua
AACACTATTTTTTAGCTCAAGTTTCCAGCAACTTTTTCCTTTAAATAAATTAAAGTAAAATAGTAGTTAAGTTTAAGGACCAATAGCTGCAGGGATTAAAGTGGAAGCAACTGCAACCTGACTCAGACTGATGGATAAGAAATCAAATGTTTGATAAAATATTTTATTCTTCTACATAAACATTTTTTACTCTCTTTTTATCCAAAGGATTCGACATCTTTTCACAACTGATGAATTCAGGCAATATGTCTAATCTGAAAAAAAAAAAGAGATTACCGGTACATCTTTCCATACATGTGTTAATGTATAAAACATTTCTCCACATTTAAATACATTTTAGCATTTTATACTTCAACATTATGACGTATCGACCAAGATGTGACTTAAAATTGGTTTAACAGATGGCAGACATAGTCCTAAAACAATTTGAACCTGCATCATGTGTTTCTTTGACTTATAATAACCACTTTTGATCAGATATTTTTGAATAGATGATAAACAATATTGTATAAGTTTATTTGTTGATTTAAAAAAGGCTTTTGACACCATTGACCACACCATTTTACTTGAAAAACTGGAACAGTACGGTTTTAGAGGTCTAGCCATACAGTGGATATCTAGTTACCGGTATTTGAAAGGCAGAAAACAGTTTGTACAGATTGATGATGTTAGATCTCATCTGTGCAGTATTTTGCGTGGAGTACCACAAGGTTCGGTGTTTGGGCCTAAGTTGTTTATTTTATATGTAAATGATTTAATTAAGGTGTCTGGGATTCTCAAGTGTGTTTCATTTGCAGATGATACTACTTTCTTATGCGCGGGTAGAGACTTGAATCAGACGTTTGAATTAATGAAGATGGAGTTTGACAAAATTCAAACTTGGTTTAAATTAAACAAGTTATCACTGAACGTGGAAAAAACTAATTACAGTATATGATATTTAGTTAAAAAAAAAAGTCAAATGTGGATTTTCTTTTCAAAATTGATGGTTTTGAGATACAAAGAGTGAATGAAGTAAAGTTTTTGGGAGTAATTATCAATGATAAATTGTCATAGAAAAAACGTTAATTTTGTAAGAACTAAAATGTCTAAGTCCATGGCAGTACAGTACTATATAAAGCGAGGGACTTACTGACTGACATGGCTTTGTGTTTGCTGTATAATACAATTATTGTGCCGCATTTAATTTATTGTATTGGTGTCTGGTATATAGCTTGTAAAACTGTAACCAAGTCTATTTTTATTTTACAAAAAGGAGCTGTAAGAATTATCTCAAGAAAACATTATTGTCATCCTTCAAGTATTTTATTTTATCAACTGAAATTACTCAAGTTTTATGATTTGGTGGACTACTTTATTCTATTACCGGTACTAATGTACAGGGCTCAGAATCACAATCTACCATCGAACATACAAGCGTATTTTGTAAAAAGGAGTAGTTGTTATAATTAAAAAGGAACGGATATTTTTGTTAAGCCAAAGTTTAGAACAAGTTTGCGGGGTAGGTCTACTTTAATGAGGGGAATTGATTTATGGAATGGTTTGAATAATGATATTAAAAAAGAGGAATCATTATTTGTATTTAAGAAAAAGATCAAGAATATAATGCTGATGAGATATAGTTAAGTTAATTAATATTAGGGAAATATAATGAATAATTGTGATAAGTTTTGTTTTTTGTTGTATTATTTCAAAGTCAAAGTCAACTTTATTGTCAGAACTGCAATATGTACAGGACATACACAGGATTGAAATTGCGTTTCTCTCTGTCCCTCGGTGCAACAGTAACCATTTAAACACTAAACACTAAAACATTTAATAAACATAAGCAGAAAACTATTTGTGATTATTGCTTGAATTGATTTCGTTAAGAAGGGGCAGAATTGATAAGAATTTATTCTTCTTCTGCCGCCTTTCATTTTATAGGTATTTTATATTTTGTTTTTTCTTGAAATTGTATTGTTTTTAATTGAAATGAAATGAATAAACAAACTTTCTAAACAAATGTATTCCTTAAATTCATCCAATGGCTAATAAACTCACACATTAACCCTGCATTTAGTGAAGGAATGTTGATTTCTACACTAAACCATTGCCTTGTCAATGTTTTACATGAGTTTTTGCATTGAGAAACTACCATGCTAAAATATCTGCTAGTGAAATGTAACCCTCCTGCTGCCCTTGGGTTAAATAAAGAGAAGGATGTGGATGAAGGGACTGCCACGTCTTCGCCCCTCCTCATGAAGAAGCTGCAGTCATGGCGTCTGATTTAAACTGTCCAGTCCAGTGAGAAAAACACCTGAAAACCAACACCACTCTCACTACATACAGTATATGTGTTAATAGCTCCACAAACTGGTTAATTAAGTGGAAACGTGTTAAATGAGCTGAAAAGAGCGCAGGACGAGGGCAGCAGCATCCCACGCTGCGTCACGCAGGAACACAAGTGGCGCAAACACAAGCGAGAACCGCTTTTTCGCCTCGTTTTCCCGTTTATAACTCATTTACGCCATCTTTCTCGTCTTAGCAGCTAGCAACGTGGGGAAACGGCTAAAGTTGCTTTTAGCCTAAAAGTAGCTTAAATACGCAAATCGACTCACTGTTTTCCATCTTATTTGACTCGTTAGGGACTCATTTACCTGGAGCCGGGTGTCCTGGGGGGCAGCAGAGGAGTTCCCGCGGCGGGTTTCGGAGCTCTAGTCCCGGGCGGACTCGGTGACGAAGTTAACGGTGAGCGGTGGTTCCTCCTTGTGATGTTTCTGGTGGGTTGGGGCTGGATTTGTGAAAGTCCTGGGCCTCGGTGCTACGTGCAAGTTCACATGCAGGCAGTTTTCATTTCGGGGGGGAGCTACAGTTCGTCCTCACCCCGCAGTGACACGAACGAGGAGATGGAAAGTATTTTAGGATTTGTAGGAGGAAAATGTGTATGGCAGGACGTTGCATCATATATTTAAACCACACTCTCATTGAGCCTCGAGGACTCATTTACAAGAGGGACCACAAACTAAAGAGACAACAGCAACAGTAGAGTTTCCTTGAACAATCAACAATAGACAAACAAGAGAGAAATACAGATTTTTTTAAAACAAGTTAAAACAGACAGATTATAAGGTAGATGTAGAAAAATCAAAAACAGGAACATGTCTGCATTGGTTTTTGCCAGGATTCCAACAGATTCTTAAAACCATTAAGTCAAGGTTGAGAGCTTCAGATCTTTTTGTAAGAAATTCCAGGAAGCAGGAGGAGCGGAGTACAGTAAATGGTAAATGGAGCTTACTTATATATAGCGCCTTCCAGCCACCTGTGAGGAGCCCCAAAGCGCTTTACAGTACCAGCCATCCACCGGACCCATTCATACACACATTCATACACCGGTAGCGGTAGCCTGCCATGCAAGGCGCCATCCAGTCCTACTGGGAGCAACTCGGGGTTAAGTGTCTTGCCCCAGGGACACAACGACACATGGTGGGGGGGAAGCGGGATTCGAACATCCAAACTTCCGATGTGCCACGGCCGCCCCTCAATAGGAGAAGGCTCTTTTGCCAAGTTCAGTTCTCACTGACGGAACACTGCAGGTAATCAGTCATTCATTCATTCATTCAACCTTTATTTAGTCAGGCAAATCTTATTGAGCCTCGTGGGCTCATTTACAAAAGCAACCTGCTAAAACTAAAGAATGATGAACATCATGTCCTGAGAGCGCACGCTGTAGCTGCACTCACGCAAAGACATGTAGGAGGAGATGTATGAGGGCAGCAGACCAAGAAGTGATTTAAAGATGAAAATGTACCAGTGGAAGAGTCTGCGTGAGGTTAATGATGTCCAGTTAACCAGTGAATACAGGGTGCAGTGGTGGGTACGATAATCACAGCCAGTTATGAATCTTAGTGCACCATGATAGACAACATCCAACATCCGCAGGGTGCTTGTAGGAGCATTCATGTAGAGAATGTCACCGTAATCAATGGAGGGAAGGAAAGTCACAGATACAAGGTGTTTCCTAGCATTCAGTGTTAGACATGATCTGTTTCTGAAAAAGAAACCCAGTTTAACTTTCAGTTTCTTTACTAGGTTTTCCACGTGGAGTTTAAAAGAGAGATGTGAATCGACCAGGATACCCATTCATTCAACCTTTATTTACACACGTTAATCCCATTGAACCACGGGAACTCATTAACAAGAGAGACCTGGAGTGAAGTATTTAGTACTGTATAATATAAAGTGTAAGTATTTTATTAGTTAGTATTCATTCTAATCAAAAGACACTCTGAGTTAGGTTTAAAATTAAAGCATATTTTGTTCTGAAAGCTGGGGTCGGTTGGGGACCTGAGATTTTTTTTTCTTCCAGAAATCCATCCATCCATCCATCCATTTTCTTCCGCTTATCCGGGGTCGGGTCGCGGGGGTAGCAGCCTAAGTAGGGAGGCCCAGACTTCCCTCTCCCCAGCCACTTGGAGCAGCTCCTCTGGGGGAATCCCAAGGCGTTCCCAGGCCAGCCGAGAAACATAGTCCCTCCAGCGTATCCTGGGTCTTCCTCTGGGTCTCCTCCCGGTGGGACATGCCCGGAACACCTCACCAGGGAGGCGTCCAGGAGGCATCCTAACCAGATGCCCGAGCCACCTCAACTGGCTCCTCTCGATGTGGAGAAGCTTCCAGAAATCAAATAAATAAATAAATGATCATTCCTACCAGCTTAGTTACACCATCTCTGTACAAAGGATAACAAATAGCCATAAATGCAACATGTGCCTAATTTATTTGCCTCATCTACTTTTTTTTTGGTACTTGTGAAGTTCTACAAAAAATATTAGGACATATAATAATAATAATAAACTTTATTTGTATAGCACCTTCCTACAATGCCTTGCATTGACCAAGGTGCTTAACAGGACAGAAAATATAAAAACTGGAACAATAAATCAGTGAAAATAGAATAAAAAACAACAGCAATAAAAGGAGGCAATGACATATTAGGGTTTGGTTTACATAGGTTTCAAAACTTTGGGAACCTGTGAATTAAAGTTATAAAATGTAATAATTGTACTGGTAATTATATGTCAAGAAATCAAAGTTCATGCTCAGGTAATCCAGGTAAAGAAATCCAACAGCGTTCAGTCGGGTCATCTATTCTAGACAGTTTTTTTTTTTTTTTGAGAGACGTTTCGCTCTCCATCTAAAGGAGACTTCTCAGATTGATGAAGCCTTTCGGATGGAGGTCGAAACGTCACTCAACAACAAAAAAAAAGAACTGTCCAGATGACCTGACTGAACTTTTTTGGATCTCCAGTATGTCAAGGTCTTCATTAACCGCAAGAAACATGAGAAATCTAAAATAAAATAAAAAATCCCAAAGATATAGGTTAATTGACTGTTTTCACAAATATTATGGATATTCATAATTCAGCTCAGTTGAATGAACATTTTGGATATTATAAAATCATTTAATTCCCATCAACATTTCAGCTATCAAATCATAATTCAAATAAACTGCTTTCCCCCTTTTCCCCTTTTTTCTTATTTTTTTCTGCATTTAAAATAATCACTTGATACGGTAACCACGGTGCTGTACAATCATCAAAAGTACAATATTACCCAAAATAATTGTTATGAAATAGATGTAAAAAATAAAATACATACTGTACTGTATTGCCAGTTTAATTTTATATCCTAACTGCTGATTTTCTTCAGACACCACCTGGAATCATTTTTCCCACTGTGCAAACAATGTGCAAACATTCAAAACTACTCCAACAAGGTTAAGTCAGGTCCTGGGCGAGTTCTTCATTTTAAAAACGTTTTGTCTTTTAACAAAAATACTTCTTCAGTATGAAGATTATTCATCCTCCTCCTGGATTACTGAGCATGCATCAGGATATTCTACATTCTCCTAGAACATTGTAAATATCAGAAAAAAACTCTGCCAGTCAACACCTGCTGGAGGTGCCTCGCTCAAGGTACAAACAATGGGGAGACCGGTCATTTTCTGTTGCCGGCCCAAAAGCCTGGAACAGCCTCCCCCTTGAGCTGCGTGCCACCTCTGATCTGACTCTGTTCAAAACCAGACTGAAGACCCACTTGTTCAAAAAAGCTTTCAGTGTGTAACTTTTATTACTTTTGGTATTTTAGTATGTAGCATTTTTATTTCCATTGCCTTCTTTTATTGCTGTTGTTTCTTATTCTATTTTCATTGATTTATTGTTCCAGTTTATTCATCTTTTTATCCTGTTAAGCACCTTGGTCAATGCAAGGCATTGTAGGAAGGTGCTATACAAATAAAGTTTATTATTATTATTACAGTATTATTATTATTTAGACAAAAAACTTGCATCTCAGACTAAATGTAGTTGTACTGTTTGGTTAAAAGGGTCAAGGTCAAGGTGTTTTTATTGTCATTCGCATGTGGTACATGAGGTGGAACGAAACTGTGTACAGGGTCCCAGTTATATCTGACAAAAGTACAAATTGTAAAGAAAAACAGCTTCTATGAACTAAGAAATACGCTAAACTAAGAATATACTAAGCACTAATAGTACAAAACAATGCGCCAAGACAACAGCAGCACGAACATGAGTCTGTGTGAGCAGATGAGGATGAATGAACACAGCAGCATGAAACAGATCAGCAGCATGAGATCAGCATCATGAATAGTCAGCAGCACATATCAACAATCAAGTTGCATTACAGTGATTTTTCAGTGATTATCCTGGTTAGATATTTATGAGTACAGCCTCAGGGTAGAAGCTGTTCCTCAGTCTAGTGGTTCTACACTTAATGCTTCTCAACCTTCTGCCTGAGGGGAGCGGGGCAAAAAGTGTGTGTGCTGGGTGAGTGGGGTCCTTCATGATGCAGGTGGCTCTCTTCCTGCATCTAGAGGTGTAAATGTCTGTGATAGTGGGGAGGCTGACTCCAACAGACTTCTGTGCAGCCTTCACCACTCTCTGTAGAGCTTTTCTTTCTGCAGCTGTGCAGCCTCCATGTCACACGTTGATGCTGGAGCACAGGATGTTCTCCACTGCACACACCTGTAGAAGGAGGTGAGGACTGAACTTCCCAGTCCAGCTCGTCTCAGCTGCCTGAGGAAGTAGAGTCTCTGATGTGCTTTCTTGATCAGGCTGGTGTTGTTGTTGCTCGGTTATCATTCAGGTGCACACCCAAGTACCTGGAGACCACTGGGGTAGGTGTGTTTATTCCGTCTTAAGTCCACAACCATCTCCTTCATTTTCTTCACATTGATGTGAAGGTTGTTCTTCCTGCACGAGCTCTCCAGGTGTTCCACCTCCTGCCTGTAGGTGGACTCATCGTTGTTTTGGATGCATCCAACCACCGCTGTATCGTCTGCAAACTTTACAATATGACAGCCTGGATGGGTAGGTGCACAATCATACGTTAGCAGAGTGAACAGGAGAGGGCTCAACACACAGCCCTGAGGAGAGCCAGTGCTGAGGGTTATGGTGGAGGAGGAGAAGTCGTGGATCCTCACAGTCTGTTGTCTGTTGGTTAAGAAGTCTAGGACCCAGTTGCATAGAGAGGGACATACCTGTAGTCCTAATGTGAGTAATATCAGGGTCTGGGGAATCATGGTGTTGAAGGCAGACGTGAAGTCCACAAAGAGCATATGGACATAGAATTACGGACGTAAAATTGCATGTCATCAATTTTTTTGCAAGCATTAACTTTTTTATTTTTTTATACAAATTGTATTTATTGATTTATTTGTACATTTTCCTTGTTTTTTTTTTTGGAGAGGGATATTCCAAATTACATCAGAAATGTCTGGATTGGCTAACCTGGGCAGCACGGTGGCACAACTGGTAGAGCTGCTGCCTCTCAGCGAGAAGGTTGCCGGTTCAAATCCCGGTCCGGGGCCTTTCTGGGTGGAGTTTGCATGTTCTCCCCGTGCATGCGTGGGTTTCCTCCGGGTACTCCGGTTTCCTCCCACAGACCAAAAAACATGCTTGTTAGGCTGATTGGTGACTCTAAATTGACCCTAGGTGTGAGTGTGAGAGTGGATGGTTGTTTGGTGTGAGTGAGACAGGTCCCTCTTGTAAATGAGTCCCCGTGACTCAACGAGGCTAGCCTGTATAAATAAAGGTTGAATGAATGAATGAACCTTAATATCTAAAATGACAATTAGACTACCGCAATAACAAGTTTGTAAAAATCTGAAAACAATCTTCTTCTTTTTTTTCTTCTTTCTAATGGGTAACGTTTTCTCTAAACATGATTAATGTACTTGTGGATACTGTATCTGGAGCCAAATGTCCAAACACATGAATGGGAGAAGTGACCTCATATAGGAAGAAATGCATCTGAGATATTGAAAGTGTGGATAAGATGAATTGATTTTGGACCAGAAATGATTGAATTGTGAATATTGGCTGTCTAGGTTTATATGAAAAATTGGTTTGACCTAGAATCAACCACCCTTCTGCCACATAAGCTGATGAACATGTGCACATTCTTAAATGTAAATTAAGATTTACACTAGAAGTTTGAACAAGACATACGCTGCCCTCTTCTATTCAGCTAAATTTATACAAGTGCTGCATGCAGTGTTGCAAAATACTGTATCATGCAGTCTTAACTATTTTTTCACATTTTCTCTTCCCTCTTACATTCCAGAAAATTCTTCCCTCTGAATTGAGAAGTGGGTCTGGAATGCTGCTTAAGTTCGTTGAGGTGGAGCGATGGCAGCTGTGTGTCAGAAAGTTCCCAAACGGTTAACTGTTGAACTTCTGGTACACTATAAATACTTCATCAACTTATACAAGAAGTATATCAAATGAATACCCTGATGCATGCTCAATNCCTGGATCAACCAGATCTGAGCGGTTCCAGAGAGCAATGCCTTGATTTTCCTTATTAATCCAGACTAAATGTGTAAATGTGTGTTTCAGTTCATCTTATAGAAGCTCTGTGCAGAACTACCTCAATACATATTTTTTAAATAAACATGTGAAGTACAATGATGGCTGACAAGTGTTATTCAAAATTTTCAACTCTTGTACAGTGTTTCAACACAAATTATATAAATAACAGCTACTCTATGAGTGTTTCAACACAAATTATATAAATAACAGCTACTCTATGAATCTAATTACAGTAAGAACTTTGAGGTGCATTCTGCAGACATTCATCTTTTAAGATAATAGTACGAATGGTTGTCTTTATATAGACCTTTTTTACCTTACAACTACTTTGAGTTTGGCAGAATATTTTCTAGTCAATACAAAAAGTGCACAAACAAAATGGTTAATGATACATAATGTCATTTATTCTGTCATTTATCATGTCCTGGACAACTGAGAATCTTCACCAGCATCATGCTCAAATAAAGAGTGCAGTGAATGAAAAATCATGTCTGCCCCATATTTGCAAAAACAACTTCAAAGTAAAGGTGGAACAATGTAAAATAAAAATAAAAAAGGTTCACATCAGCTATCACTCTTCTATCCACTTGTTCTTTTTACAATTCATGCAGCTACTCATAACCCACCAAAGGTGATTAACCAAGGCACAGCACACAAAGCCAATCATATCGATTAATGCAACTTTTTCTGGATATCTACATGTTTGAAAATCGATAGGTAGAAGAGGGCCATTCAAGATTGTGTATTTTTGTCTAACACAGCCTATGACACGTTCAACATGGATTCTAACATGTGCTATTTGCCATGTTTTTTTTAGTTCTTTTTTGTCGTCGGTTGAAGCGTTCAGCTGCCAGATGTCATCCCACCATCAGCACCAACTGCTACAGACTTCTCTGCAGCACACGTCTTCAGTGAAGGCACCCAGTCTGGATCATCCTTGCTGTACAATGGAGCACGTCTGCCTAAGAAAAGAAAAAACATAATAAAATAAAAATTACTTAAATGAAGTTGTAAATAATTGGTGTGTTCATATGCATATGAATTTCAAAACAGGATTTACAACATAGCACCGGATTGTCAGTTGTCAAACAACACAAGAACAGTTAATTTAGGTTATTGTATGTGCTTCTTACATATTTAGTGTTTGTACGTATTTTTTGCTTTTCAACTTGAGAGCTAGGTGTGCAGTTTCTCATGACAGTGCTCTTGTCATGAGTGTCATGACATGACACTCATGACAGTGCTCTTGTCATGAGTGTCATGACATGACACTCATGACAGTGCTCTTGTCATGAGTGTCATGTGCTCTTATGAATTTTGAATAATCAGCATAAACAACTCAACAACTGAAAGCTTTGTTAAGCTTTCAGTTGTTGAGTTGTTTATGCTATTTGTAAAAAACAAATAACTCAACAAAAAAATTTAACGTTCCATGTACATTTTATGCAGCACAGTTAAAGGATTGTAATAATAATAATAATCATCATTTTATTTAAAAGCGCCTTTCAGGACACCCAAGGACACTTAACAAACCAATTCAGTTCAAACATTATCAGTGACAAATTGAAATATAAAATACATAAGGATTATATAATATAAAATACATTTAGTAAAGTTAATGATAAGTCTAAAGAGATGTGTTTTCAGGGCTGTCTTGAACAGAGAAAGGGAGGTGGTGTTTTGAAGCTCTGTCCTCGTGCTCAATAAACTTATGATTCGTGTAATGCCCTAATTCACTATAATCTACTGTAAGAAATATATTACCTGACACAAAGTGTGCAGAGCAAATTCGGATGTTGCTCAGTGTTTTTCAATCCAAGTTCTGGTTTAGGCTGGCAGCCACAGACGTCCACGTTCCTCTGATAACTGCTGAATTACTTCACCTTGATTTGTGATCACGAGTGGTAATCTGTAAAACAGAAGCTTTTTCTCTCAATCTGACCGATTGTGGCAGCCATGGACACGACAATAATTCACCATTTTTTGATTTTGTGTGACCAGACGCGACGCACCACTACAATATAGCTTTGAGGCTAACACAGCTATGTCGCCAAGATGGCTACTTCCGGTATTTTTCCAGGGTTGATGACGAGCCGTGAAAGGGGTCTATATTTAAACTTCTCCACTTGAGACAGCCCCTCACTCCCAGCCTAAAGAGGGCAGTCCACCCTTTTTATATTTCAGGGTGCTGATCCTCACACCAGCTGCCTCACACTCTTCTTCACACTTCACAAAGCTGGAGATCACAGAAAAATGACCAGAGTTTACAGTTTTCATTCATATATTGTAAAAAAAAAAAAAAAAAAAATCCTGTTTTCTTGCATTCTTCCCACAGTTACCAGCAGATGTCACCCAAAGAAAACAGTTGGCTTTGTCCCTGTGGTTCCACAGACTAATGGAGAAAGAACCGAGACCTGTCAAAGTGGCATCCATCTACAGTCAGATGTGACTCTTTTTTTCCCATTGCTAAAGGTGTGTTAGTGCGATGTACATCTGCGAGTGTTTTACATGAATACTGTACAATTCAAGATGGCCGACACAGCCAACTGACCAAAACAAAACAAAAAACAGCTATCTGTCAGTTTTGCAGATACAGACCAATAATTTAACATGAATGTAGCTGAGACTGATTCCCAACACATTATTTGAACACTAACCGAATGGTCTTTGTTTAAAACTTTATCATTAAATATTTGCGGTCAACTCTGTTTGTTAGTAAAATATCTCATGAATCACTTGAAAGATTTTAATGAAACTTTCAGGGAAATATTGGCTGAACCTCTGCAAGCGATAAACCTTTGGGATCAACTCAATGTAGGATGGGCTCCACAGCCAACAAACCATAGAAAGCACAATAATTTGCTATAATTCAGTCATTTTTACAGATATTAGGCTAAAATTTGACAGAGTGGTACGAGGAGTGCGCCTATTTGTTTTTTCAAGGTTTGACCCTCAACTTTGTCATTTCTCAACAGAAGATGAGTCTGAAAGTGCAGCATGGTGTGTTGTGAAGTAATGGGTCTTTTTTTTATTGACACTGCAGTTCTGCAAGAAGTTTGGAAGTTCTGTCAAAACGTTCCTCCCAGAATTTCTGAAGGATGATGGCTGCTGCGCTGCACGGATTCAAAAAGAAAGACAAGGAGTCTGAACGTTGTAGCTAAACAGCAAGAAAGTGTCAGCACATTTCAAACAATGCCGTCAGCACGAGTTTACAGCTGTTCGTGGCTGCAAGAATGAAAAGCTAAATGCTGATACATGCTGCTTCTACTTTATAGGAAGTGGAAGCAGAACAAATGGTTGCATCCCTTTGAATAGTTTTGGTTAGGATAAAAAAAAAAACATCAACTAAAGTTACCATTGTAGCTAAAATGACTTGTCAGAATAAAAAAAATAAATAAATAAAAGCTTTAAATCCAAAAAAGCAGCCAACATTTTAAATTAACAATTTAAGTATGAAAATGTGTCACAGACTAAATCAGTTTTTAAGAAACTTTGGGTTCTTATCAAATTAAAAAATATATTGAATCTAATTCATCTTTCGTGAGGGGGTTTAAATTTTCACTCTCTAAAGCTATTTCCACCATCCGTGGTACTTTTATCATGGCTCTCATTGTAGTTTGGACTTCTTCTCTGCCTTTTCGCTGGTTCCAGTGCAACCCAGTGAGGTTTACCTCCATTAAACGGTTTGTGCCAAACAAACTTCATTAAACTCTGCGCAGCTAGTTTGGCACATTTTGCCCCATAAATCTTACGTTTCTGTCATTTATTTGTCTCTAGTTCGGTGTTTTCTTTACCGTATTTCCATTTAAAGTCTCCACTTTTTTCTGTAAGGTGAAGCTAAATGAAGAGCAACCAAGGTTTTACAGTCGCACTATATATTAGATTATAGCTGTAAACACAGTAACTGTTATTAATATAGGGAAATGACAGAGTCATGTACAGTATTTTCTGGTGTATAGGTCGCACCTGTGTATAGGTCGCATTGTCCAATTATCACCAATAGATTGGAAAAATCCCTAGATAGGTCGCACTGGTGTATAGGTCGCACCTACGTTTAGCTCTGCTGCAAATGTCTGCCACAGGAGCGCACAGCAAGGCTTTTAAGAAGATTAACACTTAAAAACAATTATTTGTTTGATAAAAATTATAGCAAATATATGTCTGAGCTGAACTTTTCCTTAATAAATGAACGTAATTGTGAAATGAGCTGGATTTAAAAATTTGTTTCACCGAAAGTGATAACAAGCCATATATAGGTCGCACCTGTGTATAGGTCGCAGGCCTTGAAAAAAACATAAAAAGGTGCGACCTATACACCGGAAAATACGGTAATTAAAAAAGCAAAGATAACAGTAAATTTATACAATTAGCATGTTTTACTTGCAGGAAAGAATTGTTAACTCTATTAAGAATTGTGATTTGTTGTGAAATAGCTAACTTTATCACGACAGTATGAGTCAAGTGTACCATTCTGTCATTTTATTATAATTAGGTTGTTAATTATTATTAGCCCACAGGCAAAGGTGAAAATGTTTTAGAGCTGTTTGTGTTTCTGTTAAGAAAATATTTCCTGAGCCACCGTGGGAATTTTGAATGCAACCTTCAGAGAGTAATCTGCAAATGATTAACACTGGGAGTCAACTCCACAACTAATCTCGTCGACACAAAAATGTCTTTTAACGGTTAGTTTTACAGATGTTGAACTAATATTTGGAGTGGTAGTAACTGAGAGTCATACACAGAGCGTGACATTATTGCACAAGTTTGCGCATAATGTTTTTTTCCCTCAAGGTTTGAGTAAAATGATCTATTAGGGAGTGGTGACGCAGAGGTAGAGAAGGTGGGCCTGTGATTGGAAGGTTGATGGTTTGATTCCCCGCACCAATAACATCGAAATGTGGGTGAGAAAGGTGAAGCACCCACACCTGTCTCCATCCTCATCTCCCCCATTCTGTGCCCTTGAGCAAGGCCCTTAACCCCCACCCCAGCTCTCTGCTCCACACAGAGGGCTGTGGTAGCTCTGTGGTTGTGTCAGGAAGGGCATCCAGCGTAAAAACAATTGCCAAGTCTTTGTTTAAGTTAGTTCACTGTGGTGACCACTGAAGAAGTGAGCAGTTGAAAGAAGGAAAAACAAAAAAGATTAAATTGATCTCTTAGGTAGAGATAAATAATTAGGCGTACATCGACTGCAGTTTTCTGTCACTTTTCTGTCCTATCACCGAGCTATAAAAAGCCTGACTTGCCGATTCCAATTTTGTTTTAAGCAACACTGTCAGGTGTTATAAGGTCACAATGCACCTTCAATGTTCCAGTCACATTTTATTGAAAAACATACCCTTGAACACTATTCTAGAAACAATACAAACTTGTTTTAACTGACCATGAGGTAGTGCTCTGAAATATAAATGAAGTTTAGACAATTGTTGTTAAAACTACAAAAAAATCGGTAAAATTGGTTTCTCGTGTAAGTATCGGCCGATCACCCAAAATTAAGGAAATTAGGGCCAATAAATCGGTGCACCCCATAAATGAAATGTGACAATAAATAATAAAATGTTAAGTACAGGTAGTCCCCGACTTACGAGCGCATCGACATACGAGGTTCCAGACTTACGAGCTGACTAACGAACAGTAAAGTTTGCTGGTGAAGATTCTCAGATTTTTTTTTGAACAGTAAAGTTGTACAGAACATACAGAAAATACAGCACTGGTGTGTGTTTTTAGATGAAAGTGTGTTAGCTAACAGTTTGTAAACAAGTTTCTGAGCATGTTTATGAACTAGTATGTACGTTTGTGTTGAAAAACGAGTGTTCGTAGTAGCGCTAGCATAAATTTTCCGACTTACGACTGAAAATCCGGACTCACGAGCGACACGTGTTTTGTGTTCCGACATACGAGATTTCGTGTTACGAACACCTCGTAGTAACGGAACTCGCTCGTAAGTCGGGGACTACCTGTAATGTGTGTAAATAAAGTAAAACTAAACTAATCTAAACGTATTTTCTGTAAATATCGTCTCTTTTATTGTCTCCATCAAACATGTAACAGTTTGTTTCCCAAAAAGGTATGGTCAAGTTTTTGTTTTTCTGTTGTTGTTTGTTTTCCTTCAGCAGCTCCGTCCTGTGGAGGTCTCTGCAGCGTGCAAACCAGCGGCGGCCCGTGAAATGTCCACCAGGAGGGGCTATTTCTCAAAAATGAAAAAAAAATGTTCCAAGTTCAAATCTGTTTATTTATGAAATTTATGAAATCAGAGTCCAGTAAAACACCACCAGTGACATTTAATATATACAATTATTAATGTTTGATCCTTTTTTATAAGCAAATTAAAATAAATGTAGCCATCAGAGTCTAGTAAAACACCACCAGTGGCATTTAGTATATGAAATTATTAATGTTTGATTATTTCTTATGAGCAAATTGAAATAAATGTAGCCATCAGAGTCCAGTAAAACACCAGTGGCATTTAGTATATAAAGTTATTAATGTTTGATCATTTTTTATAAGCAAATTAAAATAAATGTAGCCATCAGAGTCCAATACAATAACCTGGAGGCCAGCGCTGGCAACCTAACTCCACAAAAAAACACACTCACCAGTTCCCACTTGCAGTCAGCTGAGCTGAAGGCTTTTTTCACAAACAGAGCCATCTAAAAGTTTAGAGGCCTATCAGTCAGGAATGGTAATATCAGGGTTGCCAACACTCACACAATGACCGTGAGACACACTCATTCGAGGGGTTTCACACGCTCTCACACCGCATTCACATTTCTCACGCTGAGAACTGACAAACGGCAAAATCTCAACTCCGTTCCACTTTTTCACCACAACCCTTAGTGTTATGCACAAGAACATCCACGTTGTTGTCCAGTCCGTATTTTTGCTCCAATCTTCCATCTACCTTCAAACAGTTTGCAGTGAGTTTGCACGGAGCAGAAAGTTACTGACGGAGCAGGTGGAGCTTGGTGTGTGTAGTCTGACTCTTCCCAAATTGAAGAAAAAGAAAGAGTGAGCGGGTTAAACTAGGGAGTCATTTTCAGTCAATTTCTATTGTAGGATGTAGCCAACAGGATGAGGGCAGGTGAAGCTCACCAGCACAATCAAACCCTGTTGCTGCGCTGCCTCCGTGCTGCCCCACCCCCCACCCACCACCCACACACACACACACACACACACAAAAACAAAATTCTCACTCTTTGGCTTTTTGAAAAGTTGGCAGCCCTGGTAATATAATAATACATGTATAAGCATTATATAAAGACTACCATTAGCATGCTAACTCCAGACACAAACTCACCAGTTGCCACTTTTAGAATAAACAGTCAGCTGAAGGCTTTTTCACAAACAGAGACTTCTAAAAGTTTAGAGGCATATCAGTCAGGAATGCAAATGGACATTAGATAAAGGACTTTCAATGATTTAAAACGTACCTGCAGCCAGCCTGCTTGAGTCACTGACTGCACGGCTCATTTCCCAGACAAAAAACAAAAAAAAAGACCGGAAGCACATGATCGTAGGTACAGCTCATGTTGGACGTGTCCAGGGCGCTGAAATCTGCGCCCAGCATCTTCCCATTGTTTTATAACGTCGTGGAATAACTGTGCATGCACCATTATTAACGAGAGTTTATGGATAAGATTCATGCGCCCCCAGGACAGGAAATACGTCACCAATCAGAAAACGTTTTTTGAAACAAACAATATAACTCATCATTACTCATAAAATATTTATCCTACACAACTAAAAACATATACTGTATGCATATATTTCGAAATATTTTTATTTTATTATTTCATTTTTTTTTTTTAAGTCTTCAATGTAAAATGGTGAATAGCTCCAAAAGTTCCAGTGGGGCGGCGCCCTAGCGCCCCTATTGGCCGGCCGCCCCTACAAATGCAGTGATAACAAACAGCAGCTGTTTGGTGCCCTTTGTGAGGCAACCTGGGCTCAAACCTGCAGCCTCAGGTCTACTAGGCCTCGGCACTGACAGCTGAGCTAGCGTGTCCCCAGATTTGACATTTTTATTCTAACTGAAAAGACGTCTGACTATTCCCTGCTGTCCTGGGAGTTCTTATTCAGTCACACTTTGTGCCTGCGCCTGCTGTAGAGCGAACTCGGAGTGTGATAAAGGTGACACACGCACAATCTGTCACCAATCTCCATTTGGCTTT
>JBBPBX010005361.1:32422-48633 GCA_038048925.1 Garcialebias charrua
TCATATCCTGTCAGCGTAGGTTGTCTTCCTGACGTACTTTTCATCAAAAAGTGTAAAAGTTTAAAGAAAAGGGAAAAAAAATGTATTTTGTTCCATTTCACACTGTTTTGTAGTTATTTTTATACAAAATTCAGTCTTTTATTTTGAATTATTGAGTTAACGTTGCTTGTGAACTTTCACAGACATGGTTCTATCAATGATAATTATCACGCAGCTCAAAAATTCCAAAAGTAACAATCTATAACCTTTTTATAAATATGAGCGTACATTTTTCCTTTCTGGTGGGCATAAAACTGTGTTTAGCTCTTTAGTATTTTCAACAAAGTGTTATACAATGGGAAGTCAGAGTGTGATGACAGCCTCGGCTGCTATCGTCTGCTAAACAGTATTTATCAGCCGAGGTTTAGTTAAAGGTTTATGACTGTGTGAAACCCTCTCACCCTTTTAGCCTCTTCTTCAGAGCTGAACGTATCTTGGGGCTTGCCTGACAGACTTCTGAGTCAGCAGAGAGCAGCATCACAGCTTGTGTCACACTGGGCACCACATCACGTGGGAAGCCCACTGAACTGGATTTAGAAGGGCAAGGGAGGATGTGCAACTCTCCCCTATAAAGAAAAACCTGCAAGAAAAAAAAGTGAAGCAGTACAGTCAATACCAAATGAAAATCATGAAAACATGGTTCATTGTGTGACTAAATTAGTATTACCACAATTATTTTACCTTTTTATTTTTTTTATTTTTTTTTTACAATTGTAGCTTTGTTTTGTTGCTAAATAACTATGTCTACTTCAACTACCAGTTATTAATACATTCAGTTCAATCAGGACATGGGTGCTATGACTTCTGGGTTTTGTACATTTTTAATTTTTCAAAATATTTAACATTACTTACAAGTATTTTCCCAATAAAATACAAGATTTCTTGAATTTGTTCAAAAACAATGATCTCTTTGATGTTTGCTTCAACATACTTGCTCTTTTTGCCTTTCTATGCTACTTTTAGCTTTTAATTAGTCTTTGCTACATTTTGCTATTTCCGTAGTTATTCATTTTCTACTTTTAGCTTTTAGTTAACATTTTGTTACTTTTGCCTATTAGCGAGACATTTGATACGTATAAGAACATATCAGGAAGGAATATGGAAGGAGACTTGCCTTTTACTATGTTCAACTGGCCTATTGCAACATTTAGCTAGCCTGAAGTTCACTTTAACTTTTAGCTGGCATTACTACCGGTACTTTCAGTTTTTAGTAAGCCTTTCCCTACTTTTAGCTTCTAGCTAGCCTTTTGATACTTTCAGCTGGCCTGTTAAGTTTTAGCCTTATCGGACCTGTTTCTGTTTTTAGCTTTTAGCTCAATTTAGTTTTAGCTAGCCCATTGCTACTTTTCCTTTTAGCTGTCATTAGATTCTTGTACTTGAATTTGAGCATCAAGGAGATTTAAAAAAAACTTATACTGAAGTGCAATGACAATTGTACATTAAGTCAATACCGTACATTTCAAAAGAATCCTCAACAAAAACAGGTCCACTAGAACTATAATGTCACAAAAAATCAATAAAAGCCTTAATATCTGCCATCTTATCACTCACTCTGTTTTCACTTGTGTCTGGGTTCAGCCATTTGGGAAGATAATCTGCTGCTTCAATAAGAAGAAACTCCCCATCATTGTCCTCAACACTGCACAAATATATGAAAGTTATAAGCAGTGAGACAAATTGCACATAACTTAGACCAAACAATCTTCTCACCTGGCTGCGAGCTCTGTGAAGGCCTCTGTAATCTGCTGCAGGAGGTAAACAATGGGAAGTCAGAGTGTGATGACAGCCTCGGCTGCTATCGTCTGCTAAAGGCTGCTCATCTGCAGGGAGGTTGGATCATGTAACCAAAGTGTCACTAAAGCAAAACAGAAAGAGAAGCACGTTTGTCAAACGTCTCGTAAAAACTTGTTTCAGGACCCTGTTTCCAC
The DNA here is from genome assembly GCA_038048925.1 of Garcialebias charrua. Taxonomy (NCBI): domain Eukaryota; kingdom Metazoa; phylum Chordata; class Actinopteri; order Cyprinodontiformes; family Rivulidae; genus Garcialebias; species Garcialebias charrua. The sequence continues at coordinate 34,390 of JBBPBX010005361.1, forward strand.
TCCAAATGGACGAGCCTAAAAATAGACTCATTTTATCTCAGTCGCTTAGCTAAGTGCTTTCCAGTGCAGATTTATACAAAAACAGAAAAAACACAACCAAACAAAGGAAGCCCTCGACTTCTTAACATGTGAAGATTACGTCTTGTTACAAATCACAGGAAAATAGTTTTCTGTTAAATTTTTGTCTCCAAGTGCAGGAAATATTGAAGGGATTTTGATGAATGTCCACTTGACATTTGTCATTGTGTTTAAGCTTCCTCGTCTTCTTGTCACAGAGCTAATTTAAGACTTTCAGACGAAAACGAAAAACGCAGAAGCTTGAAGTGTGACAATAGTTGCTGTGAAGAAGCTCCAGACTTTGGGTGGGAGTGACCACAAAAAAGCTCCTGTGAGCCTTTATTCAGTCTCAGCAGGTCGGGTTCACTGTAACAGTCTTCCACTCTGTCCAGGTGGAGACCATCGGTGATGCCTATTGTGTAGCTGGTGGTTTACACAAGGAGAGTGAGACCCACGCTGTCCAGATCGCACTCATGGCTTTAAAGATGATGGAGCTCTCAGATGAATGCATGACACCAACTGGAGAACCAATACAGGTGAGGGCTGAGCACCAATCTCCGTGATCCTGCTTATTAAATCGAATTACACAGCATCCAGGAATGGAAGAGTTTTTATATCAAGAGTTTTATTTAAATAAATAAAAATCATATTCTGTCAGTAAAGAACAAATAATTGCAGGACAAGATGTCACAATTTAACCAAAAAAAAAAAACTTATTGTTTTGGGCTCAAATCTCATTCCTGAATGTTGGCTCAAATCCTCCTCCAGGCCAGCTCTTTTGGTGTCATTCTGTGCAAAAGTTATGAACAATTACAATCAAACTTATAAAAAGCTCTTGGAATTATCTTATTTGAAAGAAATTGTTTATTTTTCTGACAGGACGGGCAGGATAACAGCTAGTCTGAGTAGGATCGATGTCAAGGTGGACTGTTGCTGTTTTAATTCCAACTTATTGACCTGTTTTTTCCACTTGGGCGGTTCCACTTCATTCATTCATTCATTCATTCATTCATTCATTCATTCATTCATTCAACCTTTATTTATACAGGCTAGCCTCGTTGAGCCACGGGGACTCATTTACAAGAGGGACCTGTCTCACTCACACCCAGGGTCAATTTAGAGTTACCAATCAGCCTAACATGCATGTTTTTGGACTGTGGGAGGAAACCGGAGCACCCGGAGAAAACCCACGCATGCACGGAGAGAACATGCAAACTCCACCCAGAAAGGCCCCCGGACCGGGATTTGAACCGGGGACCTGCTCGCTGAGAGGCAGCAGCTCTGCCAGTTGTGCCACCGTGCTGCCAATTTCACTTCAAGCTCAGGTCCTCTACCAGCGGCCTGGGCTCTGAAGGTTCTGTTCAGTATCTCAGCTGTTCCAAGGACTGAGCTCTTCTGGACAGAGATCTTTGAGGTTGTTCCTGGGGGTCTGTTGGTGCCAATCTTCCAGTTTGGGGGTCAGCACTGAGTGCTACAATGACCACTGGGACTACTGATGCTTTGACTCTCCATAGCTTCTGTATTTCCTCTTTCAGCTCCTGGTATTTCTTCAGCTGCTCCTTCTTCCTGATGTTGCAGTCTCTTGGGATTGCAACATCTATCACCACTGCCTTCTTGCTTGTGGACTACCACAATATGGTTGTTTAGCCATCACCTGATTGTTAGTCTGGATCTGGATGTCCTACAGTATCTTAACCCTTCCATGCTCCACCACCCTTGATGGAGTCTCCCACTTTGACTGTGGGACCTCCAGTCCATATTTAGCACAGGTGTTACTGCATGTTGTTCTTGGTTATGGAGCTCAATGAACACTTTGTCTGTCTGAACTCTGCTATGTTAGACTGTCTCAGGGGAACCAGGACATTTTGATGCATAAAGGGCTACTGGAGCAAGACATTCATGGGCATGGGCAACACTGTTCCAACACTACTATAAAAGCAAGTATAGTCAAGTCAAGTCAGTTTTATTTATATAGCACAGTTAAAACAGATAAACTGTTATCAAGGTGCTTCACACACAATATAAAAGAGGTTAAAAAAATTACAGAACAGTATCACACACTAATGGTAAAAATTATGAAATTAACAGCAGTAAAATTATAATAAAAATGTATAAGAACAGCATTAAAATGAAAAAAAAAAAAAACTGTAAAAAATATATACACTAGGTCAGCTCACACAGTATGAAATACCAGAGAGAAAAGATGGGTTTTTAGCAGGGATTTGAACATGTGAAGGGAGGAGGCCTGTTCCAAAGTTTGGGGCCGGTGACCGAAAACGCCCGATCACCACGGAGCTTCATTCGTGTTTTTGGAACCACCAAGAGCATCTTATCGGATGATCTCAGGGCCCGCGGTGGAACATAAGGTTCCAGCAGCTTGGAGAGGTAGAGGGGAGCGAGGCCATTTAGGCATTTGTAGGTCAACAGCAGAATCTTAAAGTCGACTCTAGTTCGCACGGGGAGCCAGTGCAGGGAAGAGAGAACAGGTGTAATGTGCTCAGACCTACGTGTACCGGTTAAAAGACGAGCTGCTGCATTAGAGAAAGAAGCTATATGGAAAGGATGGGGGATAATGGATACCCATCATCCAGATTGACTAAAAAAGCAATTTCAGACCCAGTGTTCCAACATTCAAGAGAGAAATCTGCTGTCAGATGGATGAAGTACAAAAACGATCCGATAGCAAATGGGATCCAGTATAAATCAGCATCCCCACCATGTGTGTATGGGTACCAAACCCCACTGGAAAGCCCTGAGGAACTGAATGCAAGGGCAGCTGACCAGAGACTGAAGATCATGACCAATAGCTGCAACTGTTTCCATGGCTAGATGACAACATACTCTCTGATAGTCTGCTAGAAGATGTAAATGCAGCATTAATAATAATAATAATAATGAATTCACTTTATAACGCACTTTTCATTAATGAAAATCTCAAAGTGCTACAAAGTGCAACAGAATTAAATGTCAATAAAACAAGTAATAAAACAAGTAAAATCAATAACAGTATCATTAGCATAATAATAATAATAATAATAATAATGAATTCAATTTATAACGCACTTTTCATTAGTGAAAATCTCAAAGTGCTACACACATTGAATGTTACACACATTCATACACCGGTAGCGGCAGACTACCATGCAAGGTGCTTTCCAGTCCTACCGGGAACAACTCGGGTTAAGTGTCTTGCCCAAGGACACGACACATGGTGTTGGGAACCGGGATTCGAACCGCCAACCTTCCGATCGGGGGACGACTGCCATTACCACTACGCCACGGCCGCCATAGCATTGACACTATTGCAAACATATATTAAATATGATCCTTTACAACCCCGTCAGACGAATGGTACATGGTTGTTTACATGGTATTCTGTGGTTTGTGCAAATAGCAGCAGCAGCTAGCTGTAGCTCTACCAACAGAAATACAATAAATCTGGAGGCATATCTGTGTAATGTTTAACTGAGAGCAGTTTAAAGGTTTTTAAAGTGCCATTTGCATGAACAGTTATAACATTCTTGAAATTAGTCGTTTTAAGACAGCAGCAGTTCGCTTTGGTTTGGGCCCCGCCCAGAGTACGGTACCTGTTAGGTCGTCAGTCCTACAAAATTAAAGGTTTTGTTTCTTCAAACTGAGATCGTTCTAAGAGTTATTTACAGCAGACAATATGTTAACTCGTCATAATATTATAGCAGAACTTTATTTAAAAAATTTAAATTATCATTTTAAATCAAAATCTCTGGGACACTCCAATAAACCCATTCAACATGAATTCTTCCTAACATTATTTAGCAAGCGCAGCATTATTACAGCTGTACATGCCATGTACATCAGCTATCGCAGCAGACCTCAAGATATGATGTATTTTTTATGCTCATTAAGGAAGCCTTTGAAAAATACAAAGTATATTGCAGTAGTTGCTGGGACATGTTTTGATGAAGAAAAATACTAACATTGATGAGTCTCCATTCAAAAGGTCAGAAAACCCAACCCGTTCCCCATCCCCCTGAAGTATAACTCAGAAAAGCCTGGGAGACCGTGACCCACCTTATAAATGTACAAAACGTAGGACCAAAGAGTAAGGGAAGGGGTGGAATGGAATATAACTTTCAAATGACAGTTGTGTTATACTTTCAATGAGATAAAAGATTGTCAAAATATCTATTTTGACACAATTAGACTCTGAGGGGAAAAAAAAACTGAATTAGAACCAATTAAAACCTTTAGAACCAATACTGGAGTCAAATAACATTATATGTTATTTAAGAGTGGATGAGATTACAGACCTGGTTCTGGTACTGTGCATCTGCACGACCCCAAACCATCACAGTACCAAAACCAGGTTACATAACCCGGATGCCTCTGGACATAATTGAACTTGTCACAATCAATCCCAAATGTGTGAACAACGTGCATCAATAGGGCTTGTCTCTGCACCCCCTCTGTAACGAGCCACCTTGTTAGAAGTGAACAGTTGTGGCTGGCCTGGGACGGACAAGACCTTTTGGAAATATGTTTGAGTAAATAAAACAAAATGTTCTCACAATCCTCTGCTTCCCAGGCTACATATTAGAAGAAAAGCCTTTTAAATGCCACCAAGGACATCTCTCCTCTGGTTGCTATGAGCCTGTCTGAATGCCCCTTGAAAAAAAAATAAAAAATAAAAAAAACTTTTCATGTTGGCTTTAACCATTGAGAACACAGTCAAATAAGCATAAAGTACTTTTGAAAAAGATTCAGAGATGTTTGAGATTGTGTATGGTTGTAGATGTGCTGGATTGATCCCAGCCTGGTTCTTTTCAAGGACATGACCCCAAACATGCACCCAGATCTTTATTACAGTTCCCCAGAGCCCTGATCCCAACGTCAGTCTGTGATGAGCTGGACATCAATGAACTTATTAACTGCAGCGCAGAGATTCAAGTGGCCGTTTACATTCAGTGTTGCAGATTAAAACCCTCCGTATACAGAAACTTCAGATTTAACAAGTCTATTATTGTCCACGGCCAAGAAATGGTGAACAATCTGTCTGTTAGGAAAATATTTCATGGATCAGAGGTCAGATTTTAATTACCTTTGCAGAAATTAATCATTGGATTTAAATATATGATTGATTAATGTTTGGAGTCAACCTAATTTAATATGGCTTGTCGCAGCTAATTGATATTGGCAAAAACAAAATAATGCTATAAATCATCCAGCGTTATAAATAATGAGCTGAAATTCAGTGTGGTAGTAGCCAAGAGTCATCCCCAACACATACTCTGAGCACTAATAGTTCCAATAAGAATTTATTTTAAAAATTTGTATTAACTTTTGGAATTATGCCTGTCTGTCTGTTAGCAAAAACATTTCATAAACTTCTATATGGATTTTATTGCAAGTCATAGAGACTAATCATTGATTATGCATCTACAACTGCTTAACTTTTGAAGTCAACCCAATTTAAGATGGCCACCACAGTTAATCAACTTTTGCTATCACAAAAAGAGTAACTCAGATAACAATCTGAAATTTGGTGTGGTAGTAGCTGAGAGTCATGCCCATCACATGCTGTAAATACTGACAGATCACTTAAAGCAGGTGGGCCAAACATTGTTAAAAACAGAACTTGGTCCAAACCAAGAGCTAATTTCAATAAAGTCAACTACCGGAGTGTTAGATTTGGTTGCAGGTTCCTCAACAACTTTCATTGTTCTCACTTGACGTTTCCTGTCGCTCTTTCTACCTGTACATCAAAGTCAAAGATTACTGAAATGTTCAAAATTTCTCAGGAGAAGTCTGCTTTAAAAGAGTATGCTCCATTTTATGTAAAATGAGAGTAAAAAACCAAAACACAGTACAGTAGTCCCTCGCTACTTCGTTGTTCGTTTATCGCGGACTCGCTCTATCGTGGTTTTTCAAAATAAGATTGGACATGACACACAACTGGCTGACTGATGAATGAGCTAAACGATGGGCATGGAATTTTTATTTTAAATAAATTATGTTAAAATAGTTAACACCTGCTGTACATTTGTGCAGCCCATACTGCAGGATAAACTTCCTGCTGTAGCTGATCAGCTGTTCTCCATGGATGAGCTGTTCACTGTGCAGAGTGGAGAAGTGGGCGTGGCCAAGAGTGCTTGCACTTGGCAAGGAGCAGAAGAGGCAGAGAGCTGAAATCATGACATTCTGTGCTCTTTTAGAGCTTTAGAGTTTAGAAACATTGTTTAGAATTTGGCAAGAGTGTGGGAAGGGTTTTAAACACCTTTATATAGTTGTACTGCTATTTCTACATCACCATTTTTCACTTATCACGGGCCTTTATGGTACGGATCCCTCGCGATAAATGAAGGACTATTGCAATTTACTTTTAAAACATTATCTTGGGGGCCAGATAAGATGGTTACAAGGGCCATATTGGGCCCTCTCACCATAAGTTTGATACTCTTTCCATAAAGTCTATTAAGATACTTTAAAGCTAGTACAAAGTACTTTTACAAAACCATTACGGAACATCTAAAATGCCGGGTCTTCAAATACACAGTTAACAATAAAGAGTATTTGTGTGAAGATTTATTGATTGATTGATTTCTTTCAGATGCGTATCGGCCTCCACAGTGGGTCGGTGTTGGCTGGCGTTGTTGGGGTCAGGATGCCGCGGTACTGCCTTTTTGGAAACAACGTCACGCTGGCCAACAAGTTTGAGTCCTGCAGCCAGCCCAGGAAGATCAACGTCAGCCCTACGACCCACAGGTGACCACGCCGCCATCACAGCGGCTCCTACCTGCTGATAACACACAGTCCTCTTCAACAAGCTACGAACCATCCAGAGTGTAGTCTGAGCCAGAAACAGGGAACTCTAATCTAAGTGCTCTTGACAGGAAACACAGCTTGTTAGAGGGGAACTGTGTCTTCTCTCCTGTCAAATAATTTGCCACATTGTTTCTAGATTCACGCTTTATTTGTGTGTTCTTCTTCGCCCCAGGTTGCTGAGAGGTCGCCCAGAGTTCGTCTTTGTTCCCAGGAGTCGACAGGAGCTTCCGCCCAACTTCCCAGAAGACATCCCTGGTGTTTGTTACTTTCTGGAGGCGGCCTTCAAAACTTCCAAACTGACTAAGAAATGAAGGCAAGCTGCCACGAATCCCTGAAACGCAGATATGAGAAATAAAAAAAAACGAGTCAAAGAGTTACAGTGCAACTAGAAATTAATTCTGTGAACTGATTGAGGTTGTCTCTTTGTCAAAACCTTCGCAGCTGCTGCTTGATTACAAAGATGTCAGTTCGTTGTCAGACGTGTTGTCTCTGTATTATTATATATTTGTACAACTGTAGTAGAAAGAAGCTCACCACGTTTTCTTCCAGAATGAGTCATCTCTGCAATTGGGTATTCTTGTGTTTTCACTTCCTGCTTCCACCACAGAGATGCAGACCGTCAAGGAAAGACTTTGGGACTGTTTTATTCTTTTTAACATAAAGGGTGCAAAATACAGAAAATAATAATAATTTAAAAAAACAGTAATCGTTGCCAAAAAATGTTTTTCACATAAAGTAAAATTGTCTTACACAGTGAGATTGTTACAGTATTTTTGTTATATAAGATAGTTATATTTGTTATAAAAATACATTTTAGATGTGATGTAGCTGAACTGATAGTGCTCTGTAATGATGTGTAAATTTATGACCTGCTAAAGCACCTTGCCCTCGAGCAGCAATTAAAACAAATACTACAAATAAAAAGGAACACAAAGAAACTGATAAAAAGTTAATTTAATTTGTGGAATTTAACTTCAGTCAATTATATCAACACAGAGCAGATTCAGGTGCCTTATGGGAATTCATAGCTGTGCCAACAATGAAACGGTCGCTTTGTCTTCAGTTGGTATTTTTAATTTTTATTATAGCCTATAGTAGTCGACATGAAAAGTTTAATTCGAAAGTTTAATTTTGCTCACAACTTTTCCGGTTAAAGTTTATTTCACTTTGTTTGAAGGTGTGTTTTCTTGTCAGTTAATTTCTTGACATTTATTTATGACAAGTTGTTTTTTCCTCCTTTACGCACCATACTGTATTTAATGAGTTGTTCTTCACCTTCATGTAGCGGATGATGACGCAGCAAGACTTCACTGAATGTCTTACTATCATTCATAATGATGTGCTTTATTCATTATTGTAATAAAAGTGCAATAAATATATTGTTATGAACTAAATGACTGATTTTCTGTGTCCCAGGTGGCATCTACTGGATTTATTTACTGTTGTTTGTTTATGGTATTGTGTGGTCTCAGCTTTATTTTAAATGGATATAGTAGATAAAAGTGTGTACAAAAAGCTGTTTCTGACAATAAAACACTAGTAAACCATAAGAAAATGAATAGACATAGCTGTTAGCATTTTCACCAGGAATGACAGGTTGACAAGCGTCACTAGGACAACAGTAGCTTCGCTCCCATTGGTCAGATACAGATGACGTCACTAATTTCCCGCTCTGCTATTGGTTGAACCCGACGTCGGTAACGGGCGTGGGAACAGTCGGGATGGACTCGGAGGCGCTCAGCATCTGCACCGAACGATGAAGGCTTTGCCTGAATTATCATTTTTTATCGCAAAGTAAGGTCGAAGAGGCAAAGCAGCCGCAGCCATGGTACGTAGACGAAGCTTTAAACTGTTTGTGTTCCCTACGAAGCCTCCTGGGTCAGGGTGTCGCGCTCCGTCTGCGTTTTGACGTTTCCTGTTTGGAGGCAGAGCAGTCTCGCGCCGGGGATGTCACCGGAATTAATGAACATTTGTAACGTTTGGATGTTGCTTTAGTTCGTTTGTTCACGACGGCAGACAGGAAAGACCAGCTCGAATGGATATTTTTGATGAAAGCTGCATGTTTGGATGAGATAATGATGTTTTTGATGTATTTTCTTACAGTATGGGTTTGTGAATCACGCCCTGGAGCTCCTGGTTTTGAGGAACTATGGACCTGAAGTGTGGGAGGACATCAAGTGAGTTCTGGCTGGGTTTGGTTCTGTTGGGTTCATGGTTTCATGTCAGAGGTCCAGGTTCAAACTAAACCTGATTTTCCAATCAAATTCAGAGATTCAGCTGCTAAAGAGTTTTTAAAAAACATTTTTGTTAAAGTAGTAAAAGATGCATTCAAAGATCAGCAAATGAGTGGACATCAGCATCTATAACATACATACAGTATATATGTATGTATATATAAATATATATATATATATATATATACATTTGGCATTAGTGGCCAATTTTTGTTGTAGAGGATGGAGGGCGAAGCAGGGCAAGAGAGGGGGAGACATTGTGGAAGGGTCGTAGGGACCGGGATGTGAACCCGAGACACCACAGCGAGGACTGGCCTCAAACAATGGCCGCGCTCTTAACCCCTGCACCATAGCCGTGGCCCTATAACTGTAATATTTATATCTGTATGTAAAACAAAATAAAACCACAAAATGTAAGGAAGTAAAGCTTATTTATAAAATGTCTAAGGACAATATCACAAATCCGTGTTGCTGATTTCTGCTGCTGATCTCTAAACTCTTAATGAAAGTCAAATTTGAACAGCTGACGTTTGCTGAAATCAGCAGGGAAACAGCTGAAATGTGTAGAAACCGCTGATATAGGAGGCAGAATAGATTACAAAATAACTCTGAGATTAGCAACAACAGCTGAAAGCCGAACAACAGCTGAAATGAGCAAAAAGAAGCTTAAGTAGAACAACAGCTGAAATGAGCAAAAAGAAGCTTAAGTAGAACAACAGCTGAAATGAGCAAAAAGAAGCTTAAGTAGAACAACAGCTGAAATGAGCAAAAAGAAGCTTAAGTAGAACAACAGCTGAAATGAGCTGAAAGAAGCTGAAACAAAAAAACAAACAAACAGCTTGTAGGGTTTCTGTCTCTGTCTGTTTCTATGACCTCTACTGTTCTTTCTATTTCATTATCTTCATTCTTTAGCTCCTCAAAGTACTCCTCCATCTTCCCCTCACTTGTTAGAACATTACCGTTCCTATCTTTAATAAGCCTGACCTGCTGCACATCCTTTCCAGCCTGATCCCTCTGTCTTGCCAATCAGTATGAGTCCTTCTCGCCCTCTTTAGTGTCCAGTCTCCCATACAACTCATTGTAGCCCCCTGCTTTGCCTTGGCTACTTCCCTCTTTGTTCTATGTCCCATCTCCTTATATTCCTGTCTCCTCTCTTCAGTCCTCTCACTGTCATATTTCTTCTTGGCTAATCTCTTTCTTTGAATGGCGTCCTGCACTTCACTATTCCACCACCAGGTTTCCTTATCATCCATTCTCTGTCCAGATGACACACCAAGTACCTTCCTACCTGTCTCTCTAATTACTGTTGCTGTAGTAGCCCAGTCACTTGGAAGCTCTTTCTTACCACCCAGAGCCTTTAACAGCTCCTCTCTGAATTTCTCACAACATTCTTCCTTCTTTAGCTTCCACCATTTGGTCTTCTTCTCTGATTTTACTCTTTTTCTCTTCTTCACAACAACAGTCATTCTACACACAACCATCCGATGCTGTCTGGCCACGCTCTCCCCTGCTACAACCTTACAGTCTCCAATCTCCCTCAGGTTTCCTCTTCTACACAGAATGTAATCGACCTGTGTACTCCTTCCTCCACTCTTATAGGTCACTCTATGTTCCTCCCTCTTTTGGAAATAGGTATTGACTATAGCCATTTCCATTCTCTTGGCAAAATCCACCACCATCTGTCCTTCCTGGTTTCTTTCCTTGACACCAAACCTACCCATCACTTCCTCATCCCCTCTGTTTCCTTCACCAACATGTCCATTCAGGTCTGCTCCAATCACCACTCTTTCCTCCCTGGGAATACTCTCTATCACTTCATCCAAATCTTTCCAAAATGTATCTTTCTCCTCCCCATCACATCCAACCTGTGGAGCATAACCACTGACTATGTTTAGCATCAGACCTTCTACTTCTACCTTCAGGCACATCACCCTATCTGACACTCTCTTCACCTCTACTACATTCTTTGCCAACTCCTCCTTCAGGACCACCCCTACTCCATTTCTCTTTCTATCCACACCATGGTAAAACAGTTTGAACCCTGCTCCAATGCTGCAAGCCTTGCTGCCCTTCCACTTGGTCTCTTGGACACATAAAACATCTACCTTTCTTCTCTGCATCATGTCAGCCAGCTCTCTACCTTTGCCTGTCACTGTCCCCACATTTAAAGTTGCAACCCTCAGTACTACATTCTTGACTTTCCTCTTCTCCCTCTGTCTCCTGACACATTTCCCTCCTCTGGGTCTTTGACTAACAGTAGCACAATTTCTGCCTGCACCCTGTTTGTCAACAGCACTGGTGGCGGTCGTTGTTAACCTGGGCCTTGACCGATCCGGTATGGTTTCGCTTTGATGAACTCGCATTTTGGCAAAAGTGTTTTACATCGGATGCCCTTCCTGACACAACCCTCACCATTTACCCGGACTTGGGACCAGCACAAGAGATACACTGGCTTGTGTTCTCTAACGGCTGGTTAGATTACATTTAAATGTTATTAAAGGTGGGAATGGAACCCCAATAAAGTTCATGACATCTAATTAACTTTAAAAATGGTTTTCAGTAAAATAAATAAATAAAATAATACAGTGGTTGATGAGGCTTTTGTGAAATTGTTTATTAGCAATGATTGTATAGTTTAACTACAAAGTAGCAATATTTGGGGCCACAGTTCTTTGCAACATTTATTTTGTTGGTTAAATGCTAAAAAGTTTGAGAACCACTTGTTTTCTTGAAAACATGCATCTTATAAACTACAGTATCTTCATTTTTAAGTTGATTGAGTTTTAAGAGTTTCTTAGAGCGTCTGTATCTGTCCTGCATTTTACCAGCCAGCTGAGTCATGGACATTTCAGTACATTTACGTTGAAGAACTCTGTTCGTCATAATAATGGATTTGATGTGGTTATGTGTTTCAGCACGTTGACATGTCAGGCTCAAGCTAAGTTTATTTATCATCCGGAGAGCTAACTGACCTCGACTTGACCACTCCTAAAAAAGAAAACTGTAGCGGCTGCTGTCTTATGTAAATGTTTTCAAAGTGGTCATCATTCAGCCTCTACAAAAAAAAAAAAAACTGCAGTGAGAGTTATTTATTATATTTCCAAAAGTAACTCATTATTATTTAATGCTCACTTTGCTAGTTTCAAACAAAAAAAGAGTTCAGTTCAAAACTGAACTCTTTTTTTGTTTGTTGTTGTTTGTAATAGAAACATTTCGAGGCTCAGTATGTTTTTCCAGTTACATCACATTCTGATAAAACTGGCTGCTGCTCAGAGCTCTAAATCATTTCTGCTTATTTTAGCCAAACATTATCAGTCCGAGCCTCATTTGGCTTTCTGACAGATGTTTTGTCAGATGATGATAATCAATGCTCTCTGCGCTTGGCGTGGTATCTGCAGTAGATCTAAACCTGATTAATCTCGACATGTTGAACTGTGAAAGTTTGAAACCACAAAATCACTTCAAAGCTCTCACTTTAAAAGGTTCTCTGACTGCGTGCACATATTGGCTTTAACATGTTGTTATATCTCTACTCCGCTAAAAAGTTGTTTATGACACATGAAAACTCCTAATTTCTGTTCTTGAAACATTACGTTTATTACATTTTTCACCTAAGGGCGTTGCCATTATTTTACTGGAGTAATGCATTATTATTTTACTGGAGTAATGCATTATTATTTTACTGGAGTAATGCATTATTATTTTACTGGAGTAATGCATTATTATTTTACTGGAGTAATGCATTATTATTTTACTGGAGTAATGCATTCTGGGGCAATGACTTACATCGTTTGTAGTGGAGACTAAAACACAAGTAGAGGCTAAAAAGTAATAAACTGTGACAATAAAGTTATATTTTGTATACGTTATTATGCACAATAAATGGGTCAGAACAATCAGTTATGATCAACTTATGATGTTTAAATTATTAGCTCTGGACCTTATGTCATATATATTAGCGTAGGAGCTAATGTTATAAATATTAGCTCTGGAGCTAACATCATATGTATTCACTCTGGAGAACATCATAAAAATAAATATATATATATATATACATATATATGTATACACCGTTTGGAAACAAGTTTCTGAGCATGTTTATGAACTAGTATGAACATTTGTGATGAAAAATGAGTGTTCGTAGTAGCGCTAGCATACATTTTCCGATTTACGACCGAAAATCCGGACTTACGAGAACACGTGTTTCGTGTTCCGACGTATGAATTTTCGTCTTACGAGAGCCTCGCAGGAACGGAACTCGCTCGTAAGTCGGGGACTACCTGTATATATATACTGTTTGTACAAAGTATACATACATATATACATATATACATGTATGGATGGATGGATGGATGGATGTAGGGATGTATGTATGTATGTAGGGATGTATGTATGTAGGGATGTATGTATGTAGGGATGTATGTATGTAGGGATGTATGTATGTAGGGATGTATGTATGTAGGGATGTATGTATGTCAGCTGATCAGTTGCTGCTGACAGTGCCCAAAACTAGGCTGAAGTTCAGAGGTGACAGAGCGTTTTCTTTCGCTGCTCCCAGGTTGTGGAACAATTTGCCACTGAGTGTCAGACAGGCCTCCTCTCTTCTTGTTTTTAAATCCCTTTTAAAAACATACTTTTATACCTTGGCTTTTAACACGTGATATTGTTCTTTTATGGCATTTTAACCCACCTGCAGTGAGACTGGTATATGTATTTTTATTTTTGTATGCTGCTTTTTTTTAATCGTTTTAGTTAGCTATCTTTTGTTTTACTGTACAGCACTTTGGCTAACCCTGCGGTTTTTAAAATGTGCTATATAAATAAAGCTGATTGATTGATTGATTGATATGTAGGGCAGCACGGTGGCACAACTGATAGAGCTGCTGCCTCTCAGCGAGCAGGTCCCCAGTTCAAAATCCCAGTCCGGGGGCCTTTCTGGGTGGAGTTTGCATGTTCTCTCCGTGCATGCGTGGGTTTTCTCCGGGTGCTCCGGTTTCCTCCCACAGTCCAAAAACATGCATGTTAGGTTGATTGGTAACTCTAAATTGACCCTGGGTGTGAGTGAGACAGGTCCCTCTTGTAAATGAGTCCCCGTGGCTCAACGAGGCTAGCCTGTATAAATAAAGGTTGAATGAATGAATGAATGAAAAAA
>JBBPBX010005361.1:51605-72412 GCA_038048925.1 Garcialebias charrua
AAATGAGTTTTCTCCGCAGGGTGGCTGGACTCTCCCTTAGAGATAGGGTGAGAAGCTCAGTCATCCGGGAGGGACTCGGAGTAGAGCCGCTGCTTCTCCACATCGAGAGGAGCCAGTTGAGGTGGCTCGGGCATCTGGTTAGGATGCCTCCTGGACGCCTCCCTGGTGAGGTGTTCCGGGCACGTCCCACCGGGAGGAGACCCAGAGGAAGACCCAGGACGCGCTGGAGGGACTATGTTTCTCGGCTGGCCTGGGAACGCCTTGGGATTCCCCCGGAGGAACTGCTCCAAGTGGCTGGGGAGAGGGAAGTCTGGGCCTCCCTACTTAGGCTGCTACCCCCGCGACCCGACCCCGGATAAGCGGAAGAAGATGGATGGATGGATGGATGGATGACTACCATATTCTTCGGAGTATAGGTCGTACCCGAGTATAGGTCGCACCATCCAATTTTTGCCAAAGAAATGGAAAAATCCATATATAGGTCGCACCTACGTCAAAATGTGGACCGTGTTTCGCTCTGCTGCAAACGTCTCTTCCACAGGAGCGCACAGCAAGGCTTTAAAGAAGATTAACACTTAAAAACAATTAATTGTTTGATAAAAAATTATAGCAAATATGTGTCTGAGCTGAACTTTTCTTTAATAAATGAATAATTTTAGCAGGATAAACACCTAAAAATATATATTTGTTAGCTGACATTATTGTAAGAGTGTGTCTCAGTTTAATTGTTGTTAATAAATGATTACAAATCAGCTTATTTGATAAAAAGCCATATATATGTCGCACCTGAGTATAGGTCGCAGGCCATGAAAAAATTATAAAAAGGTGCGACCTATACTCCAAAAAAATACGGTACCATTAGTTCCTGAATAGTTCCTCTTTGTTTCCCAGGTAACTAACCAGTAGTCCCCTAATAAGGCTTGGCTGTATGTTCCCCAGTAAGTACTGTTTAACTACCCATTAGCTCCTGATTTGTTCCTGGTTCGTGCCTGAGGCGTTCTCTAGTAGTGAAATGTTGTGTACCTTTTTGTAAAGTGTTACCGCTAATGGAATGAATAAACAAACTTTATTTAAAAAGGGACCATGGACAACTCAAACATAAATGTCACCATTTGATGCGCTGTACCAGATTACTGTATAACAAAAGCTAATTCGCATCTGCAGTCCCTTGAAAGCAGCAGAACTGTAGCTAAAAGCTAAAATCAGCACAAGGCAAAAGCAGAGCCAGTAACTTAAGCAGATTTCAAAGAAAGCCTGTTTTTGCAGCAATTAAGGAGATTTCAACGTTTTCTGTCTGGGTTA
Organism: Garcialebias charrua; assembly: GCA_038048925.1. NCBI lineage: Eukaryota > Metazoa > Chordata > Actinopteri > Cyprinodontiformes > Rivulidae > Garcialebias > Garcialebias charrua. Next base: position 52,908 of record JBBPBX010005361.1, read on the forward strand.
TTATTATTATTTTGCAAATAAAGTTAAATATGTCAAAACATAATGTTATAAGTTCCAAAAACCATAAGTAAAAACACCCATCTCCTGAATGATCTAAGCATATGGGAACATGAGGAGCTACGATGGCACAAAGTATGCTGTAAATACAGTAGTTCAATTTTCCAGAAGAAAATTGAAGAAACGTCACCGAGCTTCAGACAACAGGGATTAAACAAACGAGCGGCTTAAAATTTGACAGAGGGAAACTGGGAGTTTGGTTTGTTACGAAGAGAAACAAGCGTGGTTACTGACCTCTGTGAAAACTCCTGCTATCCCAGCTTGGCAGGAGCCGTGCTCTTCCCCGTACTTCTGCTTATAGTCTGCAAGAAAAAACAAACCACAAATTATTTCACTGTGTGCGCGAGCCAGCGTTTACTGGAGTTTTTCCTGCATTCCATATGGAGCTAGTCAAAGGCCCGGTCCCATCCAAGAGGAATCCGGGGGCAGGAGGCAGACTGAAGGAGAGGGCTGCAACACCGTCCTTAACAAAGCAGCGTGCTTGGGTTACAAAAACATTGAACTTGGATCTGTGCAGAATGCTGTAAATATGAATATTAAAGGGTGTCAGACTTCAGCAACAGCTGCTGACAACAACAGCTGGTGAAGGATGTGCAGCCCTGAACCTGCACAGCTCAGGTGCTCAGCAGCCTTTCATTATTATTATATTACATTCCCTTCACCTGCTGTCTTTTTAATTCTTGTTTCAGAGGTTGATTCCAGATTTCAATGCATAAATATGAGCTACTGCTAATTCTCCCATGACACATTATTATGATTAATATTTATTTATTTGTGCATTAATATACAAAAGAAAAAATGTGATTCTGTACAAAATAATTCCTCAAATGAACCTAATTTCTACACAGCATTACCTCATATAAGTGGTGTGTTTGTGGACAAGTGTCTCAAAGGACAACGGTTGCGTTGGACAGATGTGCCCCTATTGAACACAGATTACAGACCAGAGGCTGAACTCTGCCTCTGCAGTGATGGTGCCGGTTACTGAGATAACGCGCCGTGATTAAACGTTCACTGATAAGGAAGCTGGGGTTCTGGACCTCGTGAGACATCAGGTACCAGTAGACTGCTGTCCCAGGCAGCCCTGCTTCACAGATTCAGGAAGCTGTGGTCATTTTAGCATTTAGCCATTGTTTTGCTAGTTTTAGCATTTACACTGTTCAGCTGGATTTAGCTTTCAGCAACTACTGTATTCTGAACATTTTTTGCTTTCAGCTAGCTACTGATTTGCTGGTTTTAGAATTTTAGCTAATATTTTGTGAGTCTTAGCTTTTAGTTACTATTTTGTTGGTTTTAGCTTTTAGCCACTTACCGGTACCTGAGATGTTTAGCTTTCAGCTACTGTTATTTTAGGTTTAGCCTTTAGTTACTATTCTGCTGGTTTAAGCTTTTTGCCACTTACCTGAGATTTTTAGCTTTCAGGTAGGCTACTGTTTTTTTTTGTTGTTTTGTTTGTTTTAGCTTTTAGTTATTCTGCTGGTTTCATCTTTTAGCCACTTACACAATCAGTGTAGCTTTCAGCTACTGTTCTACTGGATTTAGCTTTTAGTTACTATTTAGTTTATTTTAGCTTTTAGCCACTTACCTGATCATACTTGCTTTCAGCTACTGTTATACTGAATTTTAGCTTTTAGTGAGTTTTCTGACAACATTAACTTTCAGCAGCAGCTGAGGTCATTTTAGCTTTTAGCCACTGTTTTGCTAGTTTTGGCTTTTAAATACTGTTCAAATGGATTTAGCTTTCAGCAACTTTTCTAAAAGTTTTTGCTTTCAGCTACAGATGTACTGGTTTTAGAATTTTAGCTAATATTTAGTTACTGTTCTGTTGGGTTTAGCTTTTAGCCACATCTCTGTTAGTTTTACTTTCACTTATTGTTTGCTGCTTTAGTTTTTAGTAATTGTTTTACGGTTTAAGCTATTAGCTCTCCAAGTTTTAGTTTAGCTGTTGCTGATTTTAGACTTTGGATTTTGTTTTGCTTATTTCTGTTCTGGTTGTTTTAACTTGAACAATTCAGTTCTTTAACAAATTCAACAACTTCTTTAACTATTTTAAGCCAAGTCATTGAGTCTTTTGGCTTTTTTTCACAGAAAATGCAAGTTCTTCTAGTTTGTTAGGAGAAACTACCATTTCCTTCCTGAAAAATTCTTGTGCACACAAAAGTCAAATTGCAAGCTCGCTCTAATTTAGGACAAAAAGACTTTCCCTGTCCCTGCTCCCAAATGTCAAGACGTACATCCATCTGTGACGTTTGAGAGTGGAATGGAGGTTTCAAACAACCAACGTGCTTCTCCTGTACCTTCATAACAAGGTATGAGCGGTTTCGTCCTGCCCTGAAGCGTTGCAGGGATCACAGAGCAGTATCCATGAGGAAGGATGTGTTCCGAGTCGTAGTAGATGTTTTTCCAGCGGTGAGCACAAGCCTGCAAGAGAAAACCAGCACAGACAGGAGCTCATTCAGTAAACACGAACATATCTGAGCGAAGGCAGTCCTTCTTCAACCACGCTGATGCTCTCAGCTGTTTTCCTCCTGGCTGAGCTGGAGTCAGAACGTCTCTGTGGCTGTCAAATGATCGTCAGTGGGACAGGGGGAATTAAAAGCCCTCCATATCCCCCGACCATACTGTAACAGCCACGGTCTGTGGTGTGAATATCTCTGATGCAGCTTGAGGTCTGTGTTCGCCGAGCAGCATTTAGGTTCTGAAGGGTTTTTTTTTATTACAAAAAAGCTCCTCACATGGCAAACTGGAAGAGCCACTACTTCAGCACCAGCAGGAAAAAAATAAAATAAAAAAACGATTCAAAGACTAAACTTCTACTGCAGGGGTCTGCAACCGGTGGCTCTGGAGCCACATGTGGCTCTTTGGTCCCTCTGCAGCGGCTCTTTCAAGCTTTGACCAAAACTAACATAAAACTGAATTTTATTGGTTGTTATACAAACAACAAAAAAGGTCATCCAGTAGTTTTAGATGTTTTTCTGTCATTTATTTTGCAAATATATGACCAAAACTAACATAAAACTGAATTTTATTGGTTGTTATACAAACAACAAAAAAGGTCATCCAGTAGTTTTAGATGTTTTTCTGTCATTTATTTTGCAAATATATGCGAATACTGGAAGAAGTACAAGTAAATCGTACCCACTTTAACTTTATGCTTTATTTCTATAACTAATTAATTTTTCCATAATAAAAAAATACAGGGGGTCCCCAACTTACGAGCGAGTTCCGTTCCTGCGAGGTTCTTGTAAGACGAAATCTTGTATGTCGGAACCCGAAACACGTGTTGCTCGTAAGTCCGGATTTTCGGTCGTAAGTCGGAACATTTATGCTAGCGCTACTACGAACACCTGTTTTTCATCACAAACGTTCATACTAGTTCATAAACGTGCTCAGAAACTTGTTTCCAAACAGTTAGCTAACACACTTTCATCTAAAAATACATAAAAGTGCTGTATTTTCTGTATGTTCTTTACAAATTTACTGTTCGTTAGTCAGCTCGTAAGTCCGGAACCTCGTAGTGTCAATGTGCTCGTAAGTCGGGGACCCCCTCCTAGGTCTGCATAATTCATAGTTTTTATTAATTAAAAAAATCCCTCTCTTTAAAAGAATCTGGTATTTTCATTTGTCTTATATTGTAAAAATATAAATTATTTTTTTTATCTTTATGATGTCACCCCTAGTGGCCACAAAAGTCCCCCCTCTAAAAAAACCTAAAGTGGCCCATGGGTCACCAGTTGCTAACCACAGCTGTAGCAGGTTGATGCGGCTCTAAACACTTTTAATTTAGTGAAAGAAGGCGTAAAATGGCTCTTTTGACTGTAAAGGTTGCAGACCCCTGTTCTACTGCATCACTGTGTTCCTTAAAGTGACACCGAGCAGTTCTACAACGAAATGAAACACTGCGCAGATCGACAACAAAGCAGGATAATAAAAGTTGGGATTCTGAAGTCGTGCAAACATAAATGTGTGATTGTGGTAATAAGGGCCCCTGGGGGATTAGTGGTGAGGCTCCTGTGGCTCTGGGGACAGTTCTGGATGCCTATGTGCAGACAAAGTCCAATTAAATTCCACCTAAAATCTCCCCCTTTCCCCCAACAGGCTGAAATACAAAACGCAGCCGTTTCACGTGGATTTGAGGGCTCAGCAGAACGGGAGCAAAAACACAGCGTCACGTGACTCCAGGAGCAAGACGCCACGCTGACAACCACTGAGGTGTGTTGGAATGGCCAGTCCCAGCACAGTAGTGTATGGTATATGCTAACAAGATGAGAAGCTGGGCGGCCATGTTGCTGGGAGCTACATGAGCATATTTACCGTATTTTCTGGCTGAAAAGTTGCACTGCCCTATATGTTGCATTAGTCCAATTATGTCCAATAAAGTGGAAAAATCCATAAACGTGTTGCACCTCCATATACCGTATTTTCCGGTGTATAGGTCGCACCTTTTTATGTTTTTTTCAAGGCCTGCGACCTATACACCGGTGCGACCTATATATGGCTTGTTATCACTTTCGGCTAAACAAATTTTTAAATCCAGCTCATTTCACAATTACGTTCATTTATTAAGGAAAAGTTCAGCTCAGACACATATTTGCTATAATTTTTATCAAACAAATAATTGTTTTTAAGTGTTAATCTTCTTAAAAGCCTTGCTGTGCGCTCCTGTGGCAGACATTTGCAGCAGAGCTAAACGTAGGTGCGACCTATACACCGGTGCGACATATCTAGGGATTTTTCCAATTCTTTGGCAATAATTGGATGGTGTGACCTATACACTAGAAAATACGGTACGTCACATCTATTACGCATCACCGCCGACAACCAGAGGACCCGACTTAGCTTTTTTTAGATTTTTCTACCTGGATTATTGAGCATGCATCAGGGGATTTAAAAAGTAGTTTCGCTATGCACATGCGAGCAGGTGGGGCCGCGTCATTTCTTTAAAAGCTGTCTCGACCTGAGGGGTGGGCGTCCCCGGTGCCCGAGCATCGGCGACCGGCCCTGGGGCTACATCGGTGCAGCGGGCTCCGGCGGGGGCCTGTGTATTTGTCGCTGTTGACCCCGGGGGGTCATTGTGTGTGGTCCCTGGTGGGGTTCGTCCGGTTCTTCCCCTTGGTCGGATCTGGGGAGTGGACGAGTGGCTCGTCCTGTTCGGGTGGTCCTGGGGACTCTGGGCTCGGGGTCCTTCCTGGGGTCTTGGGCTTTGATCGCCCTTTCGTCTGTCTCGGGCTTTGGGGGGACGGATCTCTGATGCTTCACAATCGCTACTAAATGTTCTATTGGAGGAACCTTATTCACTTATGCATGCTCACAACCACACACAAATGGATGCAGGGATGTATATGTAGATATATGTAGATGGGTATATAAATGAATATAAATATATATGTATGTATACTGTATATATATTTGTAGGTATGGGTATGTTTATATATAGAAATCTAATGCAAGGTCATGAATATTATCAGTCTTTATGCTTGTATGTTTTGTTGCTGTGTTCTGTCATGTGCTTTGCAGGATTGTGGACGGAGGTTTGGTGTGTTTGCCTTGTGCTCTTTTTGTGGATAATTGTTGTTTTGTTGTCTCACTTTCTCTTTTCTTTCTTTCTCTCTAAAAAAAAAAAAAAAAAAAAAACATATTGGAGTGAGAGGATGGCTATAAGGTGTGAAGGGAGGCCATCTATAAATGNTAGTGTAGAGATTACAACTGGGCATGTAGAATATTGTTTAGGAGAGAGAGGAAGCTTTGAGGCAACTAATGCAGGGAATGATGATGGCTTACATGTATTCAGTTCTAATTGGCACCAGCCAACATCCGGTTGTTGTAACAAACAGACTACTTTTTGTAGGTTTGCTGCCCAGTAATAATACAATAGGTTAGGTAGAGCCAAACCCCCGTCTTCCTTTTGTCTCTGAAGGAAACGCCCGCTAATTCTGGGGTGTTTGTTATTCCAGATGAACGAGGACAGCTGTTTATCAATAAGTTTAAAAAATGATTTGGGGAGAAAGATCGGAATACTTTGAAATAAATACATAAATCTAGGCAAGATATTCATTTTAATACATGCAACTTTGCCAGCTAGCGATAAATTTAAGACACTCCACTTCTGGAGATCGCGTTTAAGATTATTGAGCAGAGGGGTGAATTTTTTTTCAAACAGATCAGGAAAAGAACGTGTCACGTTGATTCCCAAGTATTTGAAACCTGTTCTAGAGAGAGGGAAGGGCAAATCAGTTTCTGTAATTTGGAGTGCAGAGTTATTGATTGGGAAACATTCACTCTTTAAGAAGTTCAACTTATATCCTGAAAATTTACCAAAACGGTTTAGTAAACTCACGATGCTGGAGATAGATGATACCGGGTCAGAGATGTAGAGCAATAAGTCATCTGCATATAGGGACAGCCGATGTTCCAGCTGTTTTCTATAAATACCCTTAAAGTCCAGTGAGGTCTTAAGCATAATTGAAAGTGGTTCAATAGCTAAAACGAAAAGAAGCGGGCTAAGAGGGCAACCTTGCCGGGTACCTCTAGATAGAGAGAAGGGCCTAGACCTCGTTCTATTAGTGATTATGCTTGCTTTGGGTGATGTGTATAACAGCTGTACCCATGATATAAATTTATGCCCAAACCCAAACCTAGCCAATACTGTAAATAAGTAAGGCCACTCGACTCGGTCGAATGCCTTCTCCGCGTCGAGAGAAACCACAACCTCAGGGGTCTCTCCCGGTGAAGGGGCATGAATAACACCAATAAGCCTACGTATATTAGAAAAAGAGTGACGACCTCTCATGAACCCGGTTTGATCCGAGGAGATTATATCTGTCATGACCGCGTCCAGTCTCAAGGCCAAAAGTTTAGCTAAAATTTTAACGTCTCCATTAAGGAGTGATATAGGCCTGTAGGAAGCGCAGTCCGTCGGACTTTTACCATGTTTTAATAAAAGTGTGATATTAGCTTCTGTAAGGGTCTGTGGCAAGTTTCCATTCTCCAATGAGTTGTTAAACATTTCAAGTAAAAGAGGTGCTAATTTGGATGAATTTTTTTTATAGAATTCAATTGGAAAGCCATCTGGTCCAGGGGTCTTGCCACTCTGCAATGCTGAAATAGAGTTGATAACTTCAGTAAGAGTGAGGGGCCTATCCACATCCCTCTTCTTATCTAGATCTATAGCAGGGATATTCAAGTCGTCTAGAAAATCTTTCATGTCTGAATTATCCTCTGGAAATTGTGAGGAGTATAAATCAAAATAAAATTTTTCAAAGACTTGGTTTATTTCAGCTGGATCAACAGTTTGCTCTGTAGCGGACTTTTGAATCTGTGGTATGAGCTGTGCCGCTGACCGACTTTTGAGTTGGTGGGCCAAAAGGCGGCCCGCCCTCTCACCGTGTTCGTATATGAAGCCTCGGGATCTGAGCAGTTCAACATCCTGCATTGAGATAAGGTTATATTGCATTTGTAGACATAGTCTCTCTTTATATAGCTCGGGGGAGGGTGATATAGAGTGCCTACGGTCCAGTTCTAATATAGAACTAATAAGTTGGTTCTGCCTTGCTTTTCTAATTTTGTTGCGTGTAGCAGTGTAAGATATTATTTCACCTCTGATTACCACTTTTAATGTTTCCCACAGGATAGAGGGAGACACCGAGTCTGATTTGTTTTCGAGCAAAAAATTATCTATCACAGTAGACATCAATTCAAAAAATGTATCATCTGCTAACAAAGTTGAGTCAAGTCTCCACATGGGGCGGTGAGCTTGATTAAGTGATAAGGCTAAATCCAATATAACTGGAGAGTGATCAGACTCTACGATAGCAGAATATTCACTTTTCTTGACAAAGGGTAACAGAGATTTATCAATAAAAAAATAATCAATCCTTGAATATGACTGATGGACATGTGAAAAGAAAGAAAACTCCCTACTATCTGGAAACAAAAAGCGCCAAGGGTCAATGCAGCCCGTCTCCTTCATGAATACTCCTAAGGCCTGGGCCATCTTTGATGGGGATGTCGAACTTGAGCTTGATCGGTCTAGGGTTGGATCCATTACACAGTTCATATCACCACCCAAAATCAGGCGGTGAGAGTTCATGTTAGGTAGAGCAGATATTAACCCGGACACAAAGGCGGGGTCGTCCCAGTTAGGAGCATATATGCAAGCAAGTGTAACCTGAGTATCATATAGAGAACCAGATACTATAACATATCTACCCTGTGGGTCTGATATGGACTCGCTTAAAGTAAACTGTATATTTTTGTGTATCAATATTGCTGTCCCTCTGGCTTTTGTGTTAAATTGTGAATGGTAAACTTGTCCCACCCATGGCTTCTTAAGTTTTATATGATCTGTAGAAATCAAATGAGTTTCCTGTAAAAATGCAATTTCAGTTTTTAGTTTTTTAAGGTGAGCAAAAAATTTTGCCCGTTTCACTGGTCCTCTCATGCCCTTCACATTCCAGCTGGTAAAACGAACCATTGAGGCCCCCCCTCTCATATTACTGTTACATATGTCAGCCATAACAATCTAATTTTATACGTGTTCCGGCCCGACAGCCCCACCCGGTAGCACATGTCCACTTATCCGTGGTGGGCGGCCGTGGTGTAGTGGTAATGGCAGTCGTCTCCCGATCGGAAAGTTGGCGGTTCGACTCCCGGGACCCGCACCATGTGTCGTTGTGTCCTTGGGCAAGACACTTAACCCTGAGTTGCTCCCGGTAGGACTGGAAAGCACCTTGCATGGTAGTCTGCCGCCACCGGTTTATGAATGTGTGTAGCATTCAATATATGTGTAGCACTTTGAGATTTTCAGTAATGAAAAGTGCGTTATAAATTGAATTAATTAATTAATTAATTATCCACGGTATACAAACTTGAGAAAAAAATCAAATAAAAAAAACAACACAAATCACAAATGTGAAAGGAAAATGCAGCACTAAACCCAACCCTTATTAGAACCCACCCCGACTGAGTCTTCACTTCTCTTGACGAAGCCAACTGCTGTCCCCTAAATACCCGATAGGTCCTCCGATAGGCCATACACACAGTCCCAAACTAACTGTAGAAGGTTCCCAATAAACTTAACATGCAGGAGTTACACACTAAAGTATCAGTAATAATAAATAATGGGTAATTAAGCTCCACAGGGCACCTATACAATGACCCACGTCACTATAAATGTGAGTTTTTAGGCTAAAGTACACTAATTTAAATTAAATTATGACGGCCAGCAGCAGACATTAGAACTGGAGAACCAACAATTAAACCTTTAACATATAATTTTTAATTTCTGACCGTAAGTAGGTGGTAAACAAAGCAACAGAAATAGCAAAATAGTAATAATATCAATAAAATCAAATAATAGTAACAATAAAGGGTCTATTCGTTTGCATGTAAACATGGCGCAAACATACTCACAAATGTATAGATTTATGTCCTTGTGAGAGAGAGAGAAAAAAAAAAAAAAAAACGGTATATCCATTTGAAGTTGAGTGTTGTCCAGTCATTTAAAGCAGAGTGTGCAAATGCAACTCCCAACTCAATAAAAATAAATAAATAAACATTTTTTTTTTTTTATTATTATTATTACTTTACTTTTTATTTTACTTTTATTTTCTTTCTACTATTTAGTAACCTCTTTCCTCATTCTCGGATGATTTTACCCTCTTTTTACGTCCTCTCCATCCATGCTGCACTCTGAGCACCCCCTGCCGTCCCCCAAGTCTGCTTGTCAGAAGTTTGTTTACTTTGCGACACAACTGTCGTAAAAAGCCTGGGCTTCCCCCGGCGTTTCAAACAGATGGGTTTCCCCTTTAAACGTGACTTTAAGACGGGCAGGGAAAAGAAGACGAAACGACACACCTCTCTTGTAGAATGCTCCTTTAACGTCGTTGAACGCCGACCTTTTCTTTGCAAGAGTGACGCTAAGATCTGGATATATTCTGAGAGTGATTCCTTGATACTTTATTTCGTGTTGCCTGGACCATCTTAAAGCGACTTCCTTCTCCCGATATCGATGGAATGCAACGATGAAGGGCCGCGGTGGTCGTCCTGCTGCGGGCTTGGGTCCAGCTGTGCGGTGCGCGCGTTCCAATTCCGGGGGAGAAGGAAATGTGTCGTCTCCCATAACATCCTTTAGCAGCTCGGAGATAAACTTGGTTGGATCCTGGCCGTCTTCACTGCCTTCAGGTATGTTAAGCACGCGTAGGTTTGATCTCCGAGATCGATTTTCCAGGCTTTCCAGGCGTTCGAGTAAGGTTGCGTTTTGGGCTTGTAGAGTTTTAACGACAGCCTCAGTTTCACATAAACGTTTAAAATTGTCGCCTGCCAGGGTTTCAGCTGCCACAAGACGGCCCTGAAAGGAGCCAACCTCGTCACGTAGTCCGTCCATCGATGCTTGTAGAGGCCGAATCGATTCTTGAATTAGTGCGGCCACGTCCTCCTTAAAGTTGTTCCGCTGCTTAGATAGTTCTATAACTAGCTGAGACATGGAAACAGAGTCTCCACAATCACTTTCGCCAGGTGAAACAGCGTCAGAGGAGTCCGTGGCCATTGAGGCTACTTTACTAGCCAGGGTATTTGCACGCCTGGTTGAAGGCTTTTGTTTAGTGTTGTCACTGGCCATCATAACGTCTCAAGTGTACAGAAACTGTGCTTCTGTCAGTCCAGTGCTTGATGGAGGTATGTAACTCCGGTTTTAAAGTAGTTTAAAGAAAGTTAGTCGGGAGCTCCTTCAACCTGCTTCCTCCTTCTACATCACCAAACTGGAAGCTCTTCGTGATTTACCTACTTGTTATAACAATTAGGTGTACATTATTTAAATGGTAAGACTTTATAAACTCCCACAGCATCATGAAATTTTATTTTTTCTGTTTATTTGATGATCTGTCATGTTTATATAAAACATGTATGAGCCTTCTGTTAGTTAGACAGACAGACAGACAGACAGACAGACAGACAGACAGACAGACAGACAGACAGACAGACAGACAGACAGACAGACAGACAGACAGACAGACAGACAGACAGACAGATAGATAGATAGATAGATAGATAGATAGATAGATAGATAGATAGATAGATAGATAGATAGATAGATAGATAGATAGATAGATAGATAGATAGATAGATAGATAGATAGATAGATAGATAGATAGATAGATAGATAGATAGATAGATAGATAGATAGATAGATAGATAGATAGATAGATAGATAGATAGATAGATAGATAGATAGATAGATAGATAGATAGATAGATAGATAGATAGATAGATAGATAGATAGATAGATAGATAGATAGATAGATAGATAGATAGATAGATGCTTTATTAATCCCAGGGGTAAAATTTGAGGCATATAGTCTAAGTCTTTGCAACAAAGCAGCTACTGAGTGTTTTTTCAATACACACTCTATTTTTTAATACACAGTTTGCATAACATTTTTTAATATAAATCTTGTTAGGAATTTAAGCCAGCAGGAACAAATGTGTCAATATTTTGTACATATATTATTTTTGGAACCAGCATCTGATGTTGTGATGTTGGGCTTTAGGTCAGATTTAGGTTAAAAATGTCTAATTTTTTTACATAGAGGGTGTTGGATTCAGGTGGCACAGTTGGTAGAGCCGCTGCCTCTCAGCAAGAAGGTTGCTGGTTCAAATCCCAACCCAGGACTTTTCTGGATGGAGTTTGCATTTCTCTCTTTGCATGTGTGGGATTTCTATGGGTACTCCAGTTTCCTCCCACAGACCAAAAACATACATATCAGTCTGATTGGTAACTCTAAATTGTCCCTAGGTGTGAGAGAGTGAATAGTTGTTTGTCTCGTTTGTCTCTATGTGTCCCTGTTGGACTGGAAACCTGTCCATGGTTTCCCCTGACTCTCACACAGTGATGGCTGGACATGGACACCTGAGACCACCATGACCTGAAAAGGAAGAAGTGAGTAAAGATGGATGGATGGAGTTGGATTCAAATCTTGCACTGAAACCAACCAACAGCAAAGTGGGTCAAGTTCTGGCTTCAGCTGTTGGGTTCACATCAAAGATCTATAAATGTACAATCTTTGGTTCTGTCTATTTATGTGCCAACTAACTCTCTGGTCTGGTTGTTGCACCTGAGGTTATTATTACATTGAGTCGGCAATATCTAATTTACCATCTTCAGGCACCCTGCTCGGTCGACTGCTGGTGGGTGTGATGGCTGATGGGTGAAAACGTGCCTCGGCCACCGTAGAACGTGGCAACTTGAGCCATTCTCTTGGGCTGTGGATGACGATGCGGGTCGCCGTTGGACCAGCTTTGGCGGGGGACGTGGATTCAGGTGAATAGCCACTGCGCTTCTCCAGGAGTCGGTGTTGGACGACGCGGGCTGCCGGCGGGACAGCTGGGACGGGACGCGGACTCCGGTGGGAACGTTGCGCTTCTCCGGCAGGCGGTGGGTGAACAAGGCGAACCGCCATTGATCAACTTTGTCGGGGACGTGGGCTGTGGTGTGGCCACAGCGCTCCTCCAGCAAGTGAACGCTGGATTTACTTTCTGGAGCAGACGTGTGTGGTGGGTCCTGTTGACTGTTTGGACAGCTGGATCAGGTCCAACGGCGACAGTTCTGGACTCTGTAGCTGCTAGGCCGCAACTACAACATAAAGGTTGGTGAACGTTATCTGGTTTCTGCTTTGACAAAAAAAAAGCTGAAATTACACCAACATCTCACAGACTTTTAATGAACAATGTCAAAGAGTAGAAGAGGACAGAGGAAAGACAAATCTGTGTCAGAGAGTCCTGCAGAAACGGAGGATATTAAGAAATCCTTAGACTTCATAAGCACAGAGCTAACAAGGTTAGCATCTATGCTGGTGAAGATTCTCGGGTTAGATTAGGTTAGGTTAACAAGGTTAGCATCTAAACAGAAACTTCTTGACAGCTTGGTTGCAGAAGTGAAACAATTAAAAATCTTACTGAGCAATAAAGACAATAAAATTGCTGAGCTGGAAAGAAGAGTCGACGATTTAGAGCAAGAATCAAGACTAAATAATGTGGGTATCACTGGACTTGATGTCAAACATTTATATTCAAAGGTGTTTGAAGGTGACAACAAAACTGATGAAGCACAACGTGAGCAACAACAGACTGGAGAATCAAGTGGTGTCCTTTTTACAAGAAAATGACATTGCTGTGGACTATAAATACATTTCATTCTGCCATACCTTGCCCAACAAAGTGGACAAAAATGAACCAAAAATAATTATGAAGCTCGTTGGTAGAAAAATCAGAAATAATATATTAATGCAGGCAAAAAAACTGATACGAACAAAGGTATATATAAATGAACATCTAACAAAAAAAATGGAAATCTTGCTTGTGAGGCAAGGTTGTTGAAAAAACAGATCAAAATAACATCCAGATGGACAAGGAATGTCAATATTTGGGTTAAACTGAATGAGAGGTCTCAGCCAAAAATCATAAGAGAACTGAAGGATTTGGAAAGATTTAAATGATCCTTAAAGAAGGTAAATTACATAATTCAAATCTACATAATTCTAATTCACAAATACATCAAAAGTACATTTGGACAAGTATGCATATATCAATATGACAATAAACAAATATACAGAATCTAAGATATATAATATTGGAGAAGTGATTAATAAAGATTTCTTTCTAGTCATAAAAGACTGTAAATATTACAATGAAGATCAATTTAACAATACTAATGTAACAAATGGAACTCTCTCTATTATTCATTTTAACAGCAGAAGTATAAATGCAAATATATCTAACATTACCGATTACTTGGATCAACTAAATAGAACACCTGAAACTTGGTTAAATGATGTAAATAATAGTTTCAATTTCGATGGATATGAATTGCATTACGTGAACAGAATAAGTGGAAGGGGTGGTGGTGTTACTCTACTTGTCAAGAATGAAATAAAATGTAAATTGGTTAGTGAAATGACAGCAATTGTCGATACTACTATGGAAATGGTAACAATAGAAATAATAAGTAAAACTAGTAAAAACATCATAGTAAGTTGTGCATACAGATCACCTGGCTCAAATATAGAAACATTTACTACAATTTAATTGAGTTATTAGAAAAGAACGTTAATAAGAATGTTTTTTATGTGGGGAATTTGATATTGATTTAGGAAATATTACAGAAGCAATTAACATTCATACATTCTTTAATTCTATGCATAATTTAAACCTGTATCCGTTAATTTCAGAGCCTACAAGAATCAAAAATCATAGTGCCACAATAATGGACAATATCTTCGCAAATATAAATCATGGGGATCTGACAGCTGGTATTCTTGTTACTGATCCAAGCGATCATTTGCCAATTTTCACAATTTATGATAATGAACAAACCTTTATCAAAGCAGTTAAAAAAAGAAAAGAGTAATTAACACGTCCAAAAAAGCTATGGATAGACTAATCTTCAACTTGGATAAGCAAACATGGGAAAAAGTGTATGTTGATGATGTGAACACATCATATGATGAGTTTATGAACATTTTGGAAACTCTGTACGTCAAGAACTGAGTGCAAACAAACTATACCAGGAATAAGAACTTTGACCAACCTTGGATTAGGAATGGATTGAGAAATGCCTGTAAAAAAAAGAATTACTTGTACTCATGTTTTTTGAGATCTAGAACACAAGAATCTGAAGTAAAGTATAAAAGGTAAAAAAATAAGTTAGTTAACATTATAAGAAAATGCAAAAAAGAATATTACAGTGAATTATTGAATATAAGTAATGGTGATACTAAAGCAACTTGGAGAGTAATGAACAATGTTCTGAAGAATCATAAATCAAAGACTAGCATTTCACAACATTTTGTAAATAAATATGACGAACATGAAATTGTAAATGGTTTTAATCAATATTTTGTTAATGTGGGACCAAGTCTTGCAGCCAAAATTCCACAAGTGAATAGTACAGTGAATCACTCGATCATTGGCAGTACCAACAGTATTTTTCTTAAGGAAACAAATAAAGAAGAAATAATGAATGTTGTTAAAAAAAATCTGACAAGCGATCTAAAGACTATGTTGACATGGATATGAAATTTGTAAAATATATAATTAGTCATGTCATTGAGCCATTTATGTATATTTGTAATTTATCTTTTTCTACTGGAAAATTTCCAGATAATGTGAAAGTGGCTACGGTGGTACCAATTTTTAAAGATAGTGATAAAAGCCTATTTAACAACTACAGACCAATATCCTTGCTACCACAGTTTTCAAAAATTTTAGAGAAATTATTTGTAATCAGATTGGACCATTTCATTGACAAATATAACATTTTAAGTAACAGTCAGTATGGATTCAGAGCTAAAACTTCTACATCAAATGCTATAATGGAATTATTAGAACAAACAACCACAGCGGTTGATCAAAAAAAATATTGTCTCGAGGTTTTTGTTGATTTGAAAAAGGCCTTTGATACTGTGGATCATACCATTCTCCAAAGGTGGGCACCGCTAATTAAAAAATTAGTTCCACAATTTCTAAAACGCTTATTAATTTTTTTAGGTCCACAATTTCAAAAGCACAAATGTCTTATGAAAATTAGTGGAAGCTAATCTAATCCGCTATTTATATATTTCTATATTATATATAAATATATATATATATATATATATATATATATAAATATATATATATATATATATTATATATAAATATATATATATATATATATATATATATATATATATATATATATATATATATATATATATATATATATATATATATATATATATTATATATATATATATATATATATATATATATATATATATATATATATATATATATATATATATATATATATATATATATATATATTTATATATAGCCGGCAGCGTTATCAATATTTGCACTACACTGCCAACTGTAAAGTAACAAAAATGATCCTAAAAGGATGAAATTACAAAAATCAAAGGATTTATTTAATACTTTACGTACATATATTCTATTGGGCCACGAAATTAACAAAAAATAGAATGATCTTTTAATCCCTAAAACCACGTTTAAATCTCAAATACACGGGTGTGTCGCCACCGCATTTATACATAAAAGTAACCCAAAATACACTCGCCGTCGAATGGTCGACACAAAACACACAATAAACTCCTCCGGCCACGTTAATTTGGCTTGAAACAGCGGTGTTATTTATGGATTTCATTAGTAACCCAGCACTACCGGTGTAACAGGCAGACACAGCGTCAATAGGTAGTCAACAGATTTAATGAAAAGTAACCCAAAATACATGAAACTAACAACTCGCCGTCGAATGGTCGACACAAAACACACAATAAACTCCTCCGGCCACGTTAATTTGGCTTGAAACAGCGGTGTTATTTACGGATTTCATTAGTAACCCAGCACTACCGGTGTAACAGGCAGACACAGTTAGCGTCTATAGGGAGTCAACAGATTTAATGAAAAGTAACTAAAATACATAAAAATAACGACTCACCGTCGAATGGTCATCACAAAACACACAATAAAATCATCCGGCCACGTTAATTTGGCTTGAAACAGCGGGTTATTTACGGATTTATGAAGACACCGAGCGCAGCCAGCTACAGAATTAGCCCCTGAGTTCAACTATGACCCGGAAGTTGTCAAGATGGAATAGTCCATTTTTAGTAGGGGGATAAAGAAATCGACCGTTTTTTTTATTGCGTATTTAATGATCGTTTTCATCGTAACTATAATTATTTTTATGTTAAATGTACATTAACAAGCATGAGCAATGTTAGTGATGTAGGTGACTGCACGGGGCGAGGCGGGGCCGGGGCCACTGCTGAAATGGGACCCCCAGGCATTTACCTACATGGTAGAGCCCAGTCTGTTCTCAGCTCTGCCCCCCTCCCCCTCACACCCTTTCCTCCTCTGCTGTTTACGGTGGGGAAAAAGGTAAAAAACAAGCAGCATAAAAGCTTGTAAATAAGTTTATTGTTTTTTACTGATAGATAATTAGTTATTAGCGGTACTGCATTTTAAATAAAAATAGCATAAATCCGCTTATGAATTATAAAAGTTAGTCAATTCACAAAAACGCTGACAAAAAGTTTAGGTCCACTGTAAGCGGAATAGCGCTTTAGCGCTCTCTAGCGGTCTGTGCCCACCACTGCATTCTCATAGACAAATTACTGTGTGTAATTACTGTGTGAGAGGACCAGCATTGCAGTGGGTTACTAGCTATCTCAGTAACAGGACACAATTTGTACAAATCAAGGATGTAAGATCCAACCTCTGTAATATTACATGTGGAGTCCCTCAGGGTTCTATCATTGGACCTAAATTATTTATTTTGTATATTAATGACTTGGTGAAGGTTTCAGTACTTCTCAAATGTATCCTTTTTGCTGATGATACAACTTTTTTTGGTTGTGGTCATGATATTACACAGATCTTTGAATTTATGAAGATAGAATTGGTAAAATACAAAATTGGTTTAATATAAATAAATTGTCATTTAATTTAGATAAAACTAAATATATGATATTTGATTAAAAAACTACTGTTGATATTCCATTTATGATTGACGATGTTGAGATCTGTCGTGTTAGTGAGGTGAAATTTCTGGGTATCATCATTGACGACAAACTGACATGGAAACATCACATAAATTTAGTAAAGACAAAGATAGCGAGATCTATTGCTGTTCTGTATAAAGTCAGGAACCTGTTAAATGACAAAGCACTGTACTTGTTGTACAACACAATTATTGTTCCACATATAATTTATTGTATTGACATCTGGGGTAAAGCATGTAAGACTTTCACGGAACCTGTTTTTTTGTTACAGAAGAGAGCTATAAGAATAATTACCAGAAAAAATTATTGTCACCCATCCAGCACATTGTTTCATCAATTGAAGTTGCTAAAATAGACCTTTTACCAGTTGACGTCATCACGCAAAGCTCGCCTGAAACGAGCGTTCTGATTGGACGGCAAAATGCCGCGGCAAATCGAAAACGGAAGTTGGAGCTAGTAGGAAGGAGCCGAGGAGCTTCGTAATGATAGCGAGTTGTAATTTAGAAGCTTGTTTCCTTAAAATAGTGGACAACCACTGGTCAAAATGCCTGAACATTGTGCCACGGATACGAGAGGAGGTGATTGTGTGCGCTGATGGAAAATGGGGAAATCCTTCAGGCTTTTTGCGAATGTCCAGCAGGGTGAGTCGTTGTCAACAACCTGTATATCCAAGCGTCAGAAATAAATGTTTTAAATTTCTCACACCAATACTTCTGATATTTAGACTGATTTGGTTATTGTTACAGGTTTAGCATCTTCTGTTAGCTGTTAGCATCTTCTGTTAGCTGCCTAACCCTACCTTGTACATGGAACAGCCCAAAAACGAACTGCACCTACTTGGCATGAGCAGCAAGTTTTAAAGTGAGTTTAATCAGTGTTCCTGAAGAAATTTCATATTACGCTTATAACACAAATACCCAGAAAGGTGACTTTCAGTCAAACTTCACCAACAACTGGACTAATACAAAATCACTTATTTTGTCTTATTCCAGTCAAAAAACTATTCATCATTGTACAATTGTAGTTTATTGTATTGTGTTAATTATTTTTGTTTTCTAGTGGCACTAGATAAGAAATAAATGCAATCACATATGTACGGTTTTAAATGTTTTCTACAATTGTAAGATCTGGAATAGTTTTTGGATTTAAAAAAAAAAACACTTCTACAGATTTGCTGATATGTGTTTGATATCAACCACATTTTTCATGTTGGTGTCATTTAAGGCAGACATCGGCATCAAAGTTTTCCAGGAGAATGCTGAACAGCCTGCGTTTTGACCCACGACATCCTGATGACCGGAATGAGCCCATCACTGCTGGTCTTCACAAGGACATTTTGAGCGTGGAGCCATTGTTGACCTATTGCAGGTGTAGTAGTAACAGTGTTGGGGTAGTTACCCAAAATAAGTAATTAGTTACACATTACTAGTTACTTTTTAAAAAAGTAACATATTACACTACTTAGTTACTCAGTTCTGAAAGTAACTTAGTTACATTACTTTTGGATTACTCTAATACTGTACCTGAGATTTAACCTGTATTAATTTTTATCTTTCAATAATGATATTAGAGATCTTTTTGACACTCATTTTTGATGAAAAAGTAAAACAGCAGTGCTACATAACAAGCACAATGCATATGTAAATGTGCCATTCAAAAGGTATGACAATATCAAAATGTAAAACTTCTGTTTTAAAAAAAATAAAACAGAACAGACAGGTTTACAAGAAATCTAAAATAACTACCTATCAGCCTCTTTCAAACCAGTTATGTGATCACAATCTGACAGGCTTACCTTTGTGCTTGACGGATTTTTCATGCTGACGGACATCGTTCCTTCCCCCATGAGAGAGAGACACTAAAGTCGCGGTTACAAATCTTAAAAAACGC
>JBBPBX010005362.1:0-13177 GCA_038048925.1 Garcialebias charrua
GGGTAAGCCATATTTGTTTTTTGTGCAGGCATACTGTGTTTGTTTTTTTTGGGCCAGCCTTGAGCTCTGCTGGTACTCACATGATCCAAAATGGCCATATTTGTGGGCTTTCTGCATGCTGGTCCGTGCTTATTAGCCTTCTCCAAGATCGATTCCAACATGCTGGCGAGTTCCAGAGCCGCAAGTGGCCTACGATTCTTATAAATCACTTCCATCTTACGGATGAGCTCGCAAATCAGCTGAATCTGAGAGCTCGAGGCACAAATTAAAGTTGCAGTATGTAGCTTTTTTTATAAACATATTTCTTCTCTCAGTCACTATTTTTTAACAGAGTGATGTTAAACAGGTAATCTTTGAGAAATACTATATTCCTCTGGCGTCTCCCGGTGGTTAAAATAGCATTTATAAAAACCAGAGCGGGCCGTTTTTGACCAGCCAATAAAAACAGAGTTATTTTCATGAACGAGCTTCCCCCGCCCTCCCCCCGCCTCTCCCAGCTGCAGCGCGCAGCAGCCGGGCACGCTCCCGTCTCAAACAGTAGCTGTTTCAAGATGGCGGAGGTGGCGAGAGCTTCGAGTGCTCAAAGGATTGCCAAGCGATGCAGAGTTAGCAACTTTCCTGCTTGAAAAGTAAGTGTCTTTGCTTGAATCATGTGATAGCGCAAATGCCATGAAATTATCTACAACAGGCTAAAACCGTTTTCCGGCCTACAGCTGACGTGATGCTAATGGCAGCAGCTAACTCATTCAACCTCAGTATTGTTTTGATACGTACATTTAGTTATCCTAACTTATTGTATTGTGGATCAGCAAGCAGATATGATGAAAGTACTGTAACTGCGCTGTCTGTGTAAGAGATGCATGATCACAACAACTAGCAATTAGCATATTGTCTGCAGATCATTTGGTGTTCATAATCTAAAAGTCTGTTAGTTGTACTACACAATATATGTTGTTGATGCATACATCTCAACCTCTTTGGACGTTTACCTGTATAAAGGGCCTCAAAAATTATTAATTTTTGGAATAAAATCTGTAAAACTTGCGGTGGGGTGGACGAGTTTGCTGCGGACATGAGCATGCAGTGAAGCAGGATGAAAGGAGAGCATAAAAAGTTCAAATTTTACTTCTAGCAGCAGAACAGGATGGAAGATGGCTGTTTGATGCTATTTTTTAAATCATCCTAAATGCTTTGATATGTTAGATAAATTTGTCATTGTGTGATAAATGTGTTGAAAAGAATATCTGATTATTGTTTGAACTACATTATATGTTTTTATGCAGAGATGATGACTTTGGGGAAGGTCTCAGAAGTGAATTTGGGGAGACTCCCATTCAGGTTTTGGAAACAAGGTAAGTAAGGGGAAACCGTATTTATGTCAAGATTATTTTATGGTTTGCACTGCAACTAATATAACTGTGATCATAATATTATTACACAATTTTAAAATGTAGATGGTAAGGTTGTATGTCTAATATTGTTTATGAAATGTATTTCCACCAGATATTACGGTAGGCAGAAACAAAAACCAAAGTTTAATAGTTGTTTTTATATAATCCATCCATCCATCCATTTTCTTCCTCTTATCCGGGGTCGGGTCGCGGGGGTAGCAGCCTAAGTAGGGAGGCCCAGACTTCCCTCTCCCCAGCCACTTGGAGCAGCTCCTCTGGGGGAATCCCAAGGCGTTCCCTGGCCAGCCGAGAAACATAGTCCCTCCAGCGCGTCCTGGGTCTTCCTCTGGGTCTCCTCCCGGTGGGACATGCCCGGAACACCTCACCAGGGAGGCGTCCAGGAGGCATCCTAACCAGATGCCCGAGCCACCTCAACTGGCTCCTCTCGATGTGGAGAAGCAGCGGCTCTACTCCGAGTCCCTCCCGGATGACTGAGCTTCTCACCCTATCTCTAAGGGAGAGTCCAGACACCCTGCGGAGAAAACTCATTTCAGCCGCTTGTATCCGAGATCTTGTTCTTTCGGTCACAACCCAAAGCTCATGACCATAGATGAGGGTGGGAACGTAGATCGATCGGTAAATTGAGAGCTTTGCCTTTTGACTCAGCTCTCTCTTCACCACGACAGACCGGTACAGCGCCCGCTTCACTGCGGACGCTGCACCTATCCGCCTATCAATCTCACGCTCCAGTTTTTATATAATGTATTTCTTTATTGTTATGGCTTTTCTGTGCTGCAATTTTAGTGGACATAAAATTAGAATAATACAGATGCACAATATTGACAATAAATATCTTTGAAGCTTATTTTTAATATTGACAATAAATATCTTTGAAGCTTATTTTTTTTATTATTTTATTTTTCTAACCACGTCACAGAAAATGTACAACTTTATAAATTTAAGAATTTTTAAAAAGATGACTTAATTAAAATTCTGTGTTCATGTATAACATACACTTGCACTGAACGTACGTATTTTAGTGCGTGTTAAAAATATGATTTTGTCTATACTTTCGAGTTAGTCTCATTAACTTTTATTGAGAGAATTTATTGTACTGGTTCCCAAGTACATGTTTCTTTATTTCATGATCAAACTTGATTATTGTTGCTTTAATAAAATATGTAATGTGTTTCCTCAGTATCAATGTTAGTTTGTTTTTTACGTTTATATTTTTTTTGTTTCAGTATGTCTTCGCTAGACATTCACGACGACAATGATGAAAGTGACTTGTTATTGCATGTTCTCTCCGTGCATGCGTGGGTTTTCTCCGGGTTCTCCGGTTTCCTCCCACAGTCCAAAAACATGCATGTTAGACTGATTGGTAACTCTAAATTGACCCTAGGTGTGAGTGAGACAGGTCTCTCTTGTAAATGAGTCCCCGTGGCTCAACG
The DNA here is from genome assembly GCA_038048925.1 of Garcialebias charrua. Lineage (NCBI taxonomy): Eukaryota > Metazoa > Chordata > Actinopteri > Cyprinodontiformes > Rivulidae > Garcialebias > Garcialebias charrua. The sequence goes on from JBBPBX010005362.1 coordinate 2,843, forward strand.
AGGCTAGCCTGTATAAATAAAGGTTGAATGAATGAATGTTCTTCTTCCTCAGGTTGTCAGCGCTGTCCTGTTGATGATGATGGTGGTGGTGGTCCCACAGACAGCAGCAAAGCCACACAGGAAGTCCTTTGAAGGTTTAGCAGAAGAAACGGTCCCTCTGCGTTTGGACCCAAACAATTTAGTTCCCAGCCTAAAAGTCAGTTCTTTGGCCAGCGACTCCATCTCACCGTGGACCTACAAGTGAGGCTTCAGCTCCTCAGTGTGTTGTCCTTCATGAAGCTCAGAGTCCTGTTAACAGTTTTTGTCTCCTCTCTGTCCTCAGCATCTCCAGGGATGACAACATGTTCCCTCATGCGCTGTCGCAGGCTCACTGTTTGCTCAAAACCTGCCTGGACCACCAAGGACTGGAGGACGGGGGCCTGGAGTCCCGTCCCATTCTGCATCAGGTGCTGGTTCTGAGGCGAGTCAAGACGCCAGGGCCAGGCACAGCTACCACTACCGCCTGGAGTCCAAACTCATCTCAGTGGGTTGCACCTGCGTGAGACCGAAGGTGATCAACCAGCACTGAGGACTGACCCATGGAGACCAGATGAAGACCATCTCCACGTGGGGTGTCCTCCAAAGATCTGTGGCAGGGTGTGGCCTTGGGGCAATTTCAATCCCAAAAATCCTCAATTAAAAGAAAAGAACTTTTAAACGAGTTGATGAAGTTTATCAATGAACCTTAATTTTTTTATTTATATATACTGTATATATATATATATAGTCATTCATTCATTCAACCTTTATTTAGTCAGGTAAATCTCATTGAGCCTCGAGGGCTCATTTACAAAAGTGACCTGCTACTAACTAAAGAATGATGAACAGCAATGGTAGAATTTCTGTTCATCATTCTACATCATATATATATATATATATATATATATATATATATATATATATATATATATATATATATATATAGATATATATATAGATAGATAGATAGATAGATAGATAGATAGATAGATAGATAGATAGATAGATAGATAGATAGATAGATAGATAGATAGATAGATAGATAGATAGATAGATAGATAGATAGATAGATAGATAGATAGATAGATAGATAGATAGATAGATAGATAGATAGATAGATAGATAGATAGATAGATAGATAGATAGATAGATAGATAGATAGATAGATAGATAGATAGATAGATAGATAGATAGATAGATAGATAGATAGATAGATAGATAGATAGATAGATAGATAGATAGATAGATAGATAGATAGATAGATAGATAGATAGATAGATAGATAGATAGATAGATAGATAGATAGATAGATAGATAGATAGATAGATAGATAGATAGATAGATAGATAGATAGATAGATAGATAGATAGATAGATAGATAGATAGATAGATAGATAGATAGATAGATAGATAGATAGATAGATAGATAGATAGATAGATAGATAGATAGATAGATAGATAGATAGATAGATAGATAGATAGATAGATAGATAGATAGATAGATAGATAGATAGATAGATAGATAGATAGATAGATAGATAGATAGATAGATAGATAGATAGAGAATTTGAGTCCCAATGTATGTGGTCCATGATGTGATTTTGGTAAATTATCCGGTTAGCTTTGTGATACATACTTGCCTCTTTCTATTTATCCATTTGTTTGTAGTAATGTTGTTTCTTTCGGTGTATGGTTATGGTTCAGTTCTTTCTGAACATCACCAAATGTTCCTCCTCAATTCACAATCCCTAACAAACCCAATATGTAAAACTGAGAGACCACATCATTTCTCAATCATCCAGCTGTCATTTAGGATGACACCCACCTCATCTGAAATAAAAAACTTTAATTTCATCATCACTGTTTTTAATTGTAATCTACTGGAAAATGTTAGGTTGAAATAGTGCGCATTTTCTTTTTAACGTGTTATAATATAATTAAACCTGACGGAAAATTAATTAAAATTACTAACTACTTGAAAATATAATTGAACATCTCTGCCAAATTGCCACCTTAACGTGGTCGAGGGGTTTGAATATCCTTGTGATCCTGAGGAATGTTGTCAGGATGTTGGAAGTGAGACTCTGACCAATTGCCAAATTTCAGATTCAGGAGGAACAGTGTGGCTTCCGGCCAGGTCATGGAACAGCAGACTAAACCTTCAGCCTTTCAGAATTGCTAAGGAGGTCATGGAAGTTTGCCCCTCCAGTTGACATGTGTTTTGTGGACCTGGAGAAAGCTTCAAACCATGTTCATCAAGGCATTATGTGGCAGGTGCTGCTGGAGTATGCAGAGCCTGGTTTGCTTTAAGGACTATCTGGTCCTTTTATAACTTAAGCAGGAGCTGTGTCCACATTCTTGGCACAAAGTTGATCTTGTTCCCAGTGTGGGTTGGACTCTGCCAGGACTGTCCCTTGTCTCTGATCCTAAATATGGTGTTCATGAACAGGATCTTGAGAGAGGAGGGTGTCTGGTTTGGAAACCTCTGGGTGTCATCTCTGCTTTATGCAGATGATGTGTTTTTGTTGGCGTCTTCAGGCCAAGACCTTGAACATGCACTGGAGTGGTTCACAGTAGAGTGTGAAGCGGCTGGAATGAGAATCAGTTCCTCTAAATTTGAGGCCATGGTTCTTGACCAGAAATGGGGGGAATGCTCCCTCTAGGTCAGGGAGTGAGTATAAGTATCTGGGCATCTTGTTCATGAGTGATGGTAGGATGGAGCGGGAGATGGATTGATGCAGTGCAGCCTCATCCTCAGTAATGAGGGCATTATTTCAGTTTGTCACTGTGAAGAAAAAGCTGAGTCAAGTATGTTCATGAAGTTTAGATCATGTCCAAAAGAACGCAATCCCAGATACAAGCAGCTGAAATGGGCTTCCTTCAGGGTGGCAGAGCTCATAGGGTGAGGACCTCTGTCATCCAGGGGGAGCTCGTAGTAGAGCCTCTGCATTGAAAGGAGTCAGTTGAGGTGGTATGGACATCTGATTAGGATATCTCATGGACACCTCCCTTTAGAGATTTTCTGGGCATGCCCCACTGGTAGGAGGTTCCAGGTAAGACCCAGAAGTTGCTGGAGAGATTGTGTCTCTTCCCATGCCTGGCGAGCTGGAACAGTGTTGTAGGGAAGAGGGATGTCTGGGTTTCTCTCTTGGACTTGTAGTCTCCACGACCCGACCATGAATAAACGGTAGAAGAAGATGAAGGGGATGATGACTGAACTTCAAGAAGACAAATAAAGCTTCATGAAAAAGTTTTTGATCTTGTCAGACTGTTGAAACATCACAGAAGGCTGCAAAGTTTGGCATGCTGAGTCTGTGACCTGAGTATGAACTTCAGTGGAAGAAAGTGCCTGAAACCTCAGCCTGAGGTAACAGAGGAAGTTGGCCAGACGGAGGCGAGGATGTAGAGGTGGGGAATTTACTTTGGTAATTCATTTAAAACATTATACAGGAAGGAAATCAACAGCCTGACCCCTATTCAAATGAGCAGAAAGATGTAAAAAGATATGTGATAATTGAAGATGGTGCGGATACTTAATTCAAAGGAAACAATTTGACTTGTACTACCAGTTACTCATTTACCAAACGCACTAATGGTCATAACACAGTTAACTTTAAAGAACTTCATTTTGATGCAGCTGATAATCTTTCTATGCAAGTACTCTGAGAGCTAACAAATCCCTTGAGATCTTTGTTTAAAACTTTGGCAGTACACATTTCACAAGTGAATGTTAGTTTAATTTATTCGAGTCAGTTTCTCGCAGCTTAATACAAAATGCATTGTAAGACTGAATTGCTGAAGTGAATACTTTGTCACGTTGAAACTGTTCACATTAAAACAAAGACAAATAAATTACAAAAGTGTAAGATTAGTCTTTTCTGATTAAAAAACCCATCAAATAAATCAGCATTTTTCATTAATAAAAGTGACCACTAAGATTACATTTGCCAAAAGAATCAAACTTGCAGTAAGTAGAATATGAGATGTGTATTGTCTTCTGTTCAAAATATTTTTTTCCAACAACTAATCAAGCTAACTATTGTAGTTTGTTACAATGACATTGCAGCTGTTTTTATTACCTCTGGCTTTGTGAGGGCACAGAAGCAGCAGCTACAGTGGACATGAGGTAGAAACATGCTTCATATTGTTCCACCTGCTGACACTCACACACACACACACACACACACACACACACACACACACACACACACACACACACACACACACACAAAAGTTCACGGTGTATGTCTTCTTCCTGTCTGACATACCAGGAATGTGGAACTTGGAGTCCTGACAGGAACCAACACTCTGAACCTGATACACTTAAAAGCTGTGGTTCACTCACGCAAGTGCACGGGCAGAGAGATCACAATTAATCCTGTCAGTAACAGCCGTGTCCTCTCACTCAGGCCCTTGTTGTCTACACCGTATGGTCAGATGATCAAGTTTAAATTTATTATCACTGGTCAACAATTAGGTCATTGAGCAAATGTGTACACATATAAATGTACTTGAGCTCCAGTTTCCTCCGGCAGTCCAAAAACATGAAGGTAAATTGGGCATTTCTTTATGGGGCAAAGTTCAGATTTTTTTGAAGATCTGAACTTTGAAGTGAGGATCTGTGGAGTTATTATGAACAAATAATATCTTACCAGTTGCAGATAGCTTTTTGAATGACCCAAGTTTGTTTGGTAAAAGGGACTTTGACTAAATGGAAGCATCTGCAACTGTAGACTTGTAGGTGACTCAGAAGTGTAAGACAATGAGCCAATTTGCTTTGTATACTGCATTCTGGGTGTTCGCAACCAGTGAGTCACGTGGCTGCATTTTGACTGGCCACTATATACAAATCAAAAATATTGTAGATTGTGCACATTATTTTGTTGGACACATCCGGCCCGCCTCGATCCACTTTATACCCACCTTTGAGCTAAGCTTAAGACAGCCTAACAAGCCAACACTGACTATAGGATTTATCAAAAAGAAAAGTCTTTTTCAAGTTCAAAGTTCAATGTTTTAAGACATTGTCTTGTCTTAAAACAGGACAATGTGTCAGCCTCATGGACAGAATGTGGAAGTTGGTTCTGCAAGAGAGGACCCTGATTCTGCTCTGGGAAACTCAAGGAACCACAAGTAAGTCTGAGAGTGAAGAGCTCTGTTAGGAAAATATGGAACAATAAGATCTGTAATATAAGATGGAGCTAGGTTGTTGAGAGCTTTGTAGGTTAGAAATACTTTGTAAGATTTTGAATTCAATTCTGGATTTGACAGGGAGCCAATGGAGAGAAGTTAAAACTGGAGAGATAGTATCTCTCCCACTAACTCCATGCAGTCAAGACTCTTACAGCAGCATTTTGGATCAATTGAACTGAAGACGTTTTAAAGAAGTACTGTATTTGGACACCCAGATAATAAACTATAGTCCAGGCTAGACGTAACAAATGCATGAACCAGTTTTTCTGCATTATTTTTAGACAAGATGTTTCTAATCCTAGCAATATTACACAGGTGGAAGAAGGTGGTAGTAACATTTTTAATTTGGGGGATAAATGACATGTCCTGATCAAAAATAACAATACAGTAGTGGTTTGTTCTGCTGAACTAGACTTTTTAAATGAAGTCAGGCAGATTGGGACCAGTTTTGGAATAATTATTATTGATCATTTCCATGGTTTTTAGATCTGGACCTGTAGTTTCTGATCTTTTCTGACACCGATGAGCTCTGGTGTAGGTGTGGAACCACAGCCCCAATGCTTTAGAACACATAAACTAAATTGAGAAAGATTTGAGACAGGTTATGGACTCCTGAATCAACTAATTGGTAGAATATAGTATATATAACTGAATTGGTAGAATATAGTATTTTATCAGTTATGTATAGGGCTCATAATAACACATTACCTTTAAATATCCAAAGAAATTTTATAAAAAGACAAAGTTATTACAATCTCAAAGGGACAGAGATATTCATCAAACCACAATTCAGAACCAGCTTAAAGGGACGGTCTACCTCAATTCAGGGAGTTCGATTGTGGAATGTTCTGGAGAGTGATGTTAAAAATGCAAAATCAATGTATACATTTAAGAAAAAGGTCAAAAAGGACTTGCTCAAAAACTATATATGATGTAACTTAGTGTGTTTGTGTATTACACTTATGTTGACTGATGATGTAGCTTAGTGTGTTTGTGTATTACAGTTAGAAAAATTAAGTAGAGTTATTCATTTTGTGATGTAGTTTGTGTATTACAGTTAGAAAAATTAAGTAGAATTATTCATTTTGTGATGTAGTTTGTGTATTACAGTTAGAATGATGTAGTTTGTGTATTACAGTTAGAATGATGTAGTTTGTGTATTACAGTTAGAAAAATTAAGTAGAATTATTCATTTTGTGATGTAGTTTGTGTATTACAGTTAGAATGATGTAGTTTGTGTATTACAGTTAGATAAATTAAGTAGAATCATTCATTTTGTGATGTAGTTTGAAAGTTGTCATTGGTTGAACAAACTGTGAAATAAGGGGCAGATATAAGATTTCATCTTCTTTCTGCTCCCTTCATTTTATCCTACTTGTATTCTTGTATCTGATGAAACTGTCTTGTATTGTTCTTTTAAAATGAATGAATAAACATCAAATCAAATCAAATCAAATGTGACTTGGAGAGAAAAGTTGTGACAATTTATTTAAACATGTTTAAAATTCTAGCAACAAAACTCCCCAAGGCTTTGGGACTCACACAAGAAAGCTGAGAGTCCCCGCAAATATGTTGCGAGTAAATGCTGTGTAAATGCTCTATACCAGTTAACCTCGTCACAGTGAGATCTTCTCTTGACAAGTAGTTGGAGTGTGACAAAGACCAATATAGGTTGCAGGTGTCTTTGAACAACTCTAATCTCAGAAATTGTACGGTGACTCATGCAAATGCTGCTTTACAAATCTTTAAGTTATCAGCTTCATGTTACGTGGTTCATCCAGTAGAAAAATTCATAAACTTCCTACTACAAGTGCCCCAGGTGTTACAGGAAGTGTTGCATGCTGGTGCTGCTATTTGCACTTGTAAATAAGCAATAGAATTTTATACAAACTATTTTGAAATGCAGAAACCATAGCAAAACTAAGACAGCATAAACTGTATTCAAATCACAAAAACTATCAAGAAAAACGTACAATATGAGAATGACTGTAATGTAACAACGGTACATTGACGTTAAAGTAAACATTAGGGTACACAGAGAGCATTTAGTCAGTAGATATTTGTGCATGATGTGTGTCTGTAGTCCAGGAATAGCCTCCTTCCTCTGTCCTCCCATTGCAGTAAAAGGAAGAATCCATCACGACCCTCAGCTTCCACACGGTGACCCACGACCCCAAAACGAAACGCGGAGCTTCCTGAAAAACACGCGCTGTCTGCATTGGAAATGAGAGCAGATTTGTCTTATGGTTCAAAACAAACATATTTATTACAGTTTGCAACACAACAGGTCAAAGCTTTGCAGGTTTGGTCAATAAGACAAACAAGTTCAGCAGGAGATAAAAATGTTTCTTTGTTCTTATAGCTGACACACATGTGACCTTTGCAGCCAGGTCTTTTGGAAAATACACTGTAATGTATCATTTACTGGAAACCAGAGCTGCATGTCATGTGTACTTTCCTCACCTGGCTTCGTGCGACATGGGGACAGTGACATAATGTTATAGTTACCGGTAGTCCTAACAGTGACAAGCCATGGGGCATTGACCTATATCAACAACCAACCCAAGGCACAAAACATGTTAAATGAGGTCACATTGTGATTTTCTGATTAGATACAATGACAGCATGTTTTAATTTAATATATGATAAGATTCCTTATTCTTTATGCTTCTTTCATTTTAAATACAGTTGTACAATACAATTGTTGTGCCACATTTAATTTATTGTATTAATGTTTGGGGAAAAGCATGTAAATCAATTACAAAGCCCATTTTTATATTGCAGAAGAGATTTATAAGAATTATCAAGGGTAAACATTATTGTCATCCATCGAATATATTATTTTGTGAATTGAAGTTTTTGAAGTTCCCTGATTTAGTGGATTATAACATCTTGTCATTTATGTATAGAACGTATCATAATGCATTGCCTTCTAATATCCAAAATAATTATGTGAAAAGATCCAGTAATTATAATCTTAAGGGGAAATATGTTTTTCTTAAACCGCAATTCAGAACCAGTTTGAAGGGAAGATCTACCATAATTCAAGGTGTTAGACTGTGAAACGATTTAGAGTTAGCTGTTAAGGAAGCTAAATCAATCTCAATATTTAAGAAACTGGTAAAAGTCCATATGCTAAAAAAATATATATGAATGTATTTCATGAAAAGTGTTATATTTGAAATATTGCTTGAGTTATTTACTTGTTTTGACAATTTTTTGAATATGTTTATTTGAATGGTTTATTGGATAACAAAGGAACAGATATTATAAGATTTTTTTCTTCATCTGCTGCCTTTCATTTTATATATACTATGTTTTGTAGTTAAATATATGTTAATTGTTATGTTATGTATTTTAATTTTATTATGAAATGAATAAAGACTTCTAAAAAAATTGTTTGTATTTTATTTTAAATTGTCTGTATTTTTGTTGTTGTTGTTGTAATTGTTTGTATTGCTTTTTTCTTTTATTTTTTGTTATTCTCTTTTAAAAATGAATAAATGAGTAAATAAATAAATAAATAAATAAATGCCGCTGGGGTTTGGTTTGTACAGTCAAGCTGCATTATTTACATGCTAATTAACCCATTATCCATTATCGTTACCCACTTCCTTTTTTTTTGGTCACGAGGTCACTGGTGCTCATATGCAGCAGTCACTGTTCGAGATGCAGGGGACATAATGGACAGGTCTCCAGTCTCCAGTCCATCACAGGGACACATAGAGACAAACAACCATTCACTCTCACACCTATAGGGACAATTTAGAGTTACCAATCAGCCTAACATGCATGTTTTTAGGAGTTGGTTTTTGGTCTGTGGGAGGAAACTGGAGTACCTGGAGAAAACATCACCATATTTAAATATGTATTCATAAAGTCCATCCTAATATTACCTGCAGTCCTCCCAGATACGCAAAATATTTATAGATTAATCTTGATAATATCTATGATGTGCATCCTTTGCAAACCAAATAGTCCCTAACACAAGTATGAACAAACATACATGATACAAATCAGTTTGCTCTATCTGTTACGTAGTTTATTACACTACAATGTAGAATGTAGGTCAAAGATAATCTATTGGCCTATTCTTTACTTCATAAATTGTAATGAAATGTGATGTCTACAATTTAGCCTTTAGGCTTGTTGTTCCCAAATATTTATTCCAGATATTTATGTGGAATATAAATACATATAATCCTATTTTTTTGAAACAGTAAGAATAAATTTACAGCGGAAGCAGATGAGTGATCGATCAGTGTATAGGGCATAATTGTCCAAACTTTCTGGTTTCCTTTGGATTGTCTGGTCTGTCAGCCTACATCAGTCAAACTAAGCAATAATCGAAACAGATTATAACAAATACATAACAAAATCAGCTTTTTGTAATTCATTGATTTATTCATTCAATTAAAATAACAAAAAACAATAAACAAACAAAAAAAATCCATAAAAAAAAAGTTGAATGAAAAGGGTGCAGAAAGACGAAGAAAACTTTTATGAAATGTAGCTTTTGTTCTTATAATAGCTTCTGTTTCAATTTGACCAAAAAGAGGATTTATTGATTACATAACTTTTGTTCCAGTTTCGACACAAGAATAATAAAGTATTGCATAAAATACCCTCATTACTTTGAGTGTTTTAATTAATTTTAAATCCAACAATGTTTTTAATTTAATATCATTTATTTTGTAGCCGACAAGTATTGTTCTCATTTTCTTCATGTAGTTATGGAAAACACAGAAACGAGTTCTCAAAAAATATAACAAATAAAAACTCAACGCCAGAAATAATTGATTTGATGTTTAAAACAACATTTTGTAAATGTCAGTGACAACTGGTAAAAGATTTTATACCTCCAGAGGTTTCCATGTTAAATAAATAAAATTGTTATTTAAAAAGCACATTTTTTTGTTTGTCAAGTGAAAATGGTTAAAAATCTGCACAGGGTCTAAAATGAGTCATAGGATCTTTGGTTCCTTTGTATGGAAGCCCATTTCCGCAAGTCTATTAAAAAATTTGCAGAAATTATCTCAAAATTTTGAGATACTAAGTCAAAAATTTGATACTATCTCAAAATTTTCACTTAGTATCTCAAAATTTTGAGATAATTTATATATA